>MU090420.1:0-29580 GCA_014858505.1 Corymbia citriodora subsp. variegata | reverse complement strand
GGGGGGGGGGGGGAGTTGTACTACCTGAAGGATCTTAGTTCTAGGAGTGTAAATCATACATGACATTCTTCCAATAGCAGGGAGAGACAGATTTGGCTATGGCATCATCATTTGGGGCCACCATTCTCTAGCTATACGGAATATTTATTTCTAGAGTTGTTTTTGAATTTACAAGACTCAGTTTTTTAGTGTGAAAACTTGCATTTTGGCTAAAAGTCATCAAGTTCCTTTTCCAATAAATTTGAATGAAAGTGGAGTTCCATTTTCTTTAATTCATTCGAATGTTTGGGGTCTTTCTCCCATTACTACTATTTTGGGAATTAAATGATTTCTGACCTTGGTTGATGATTGCACTTGAATGACTTGGCTATATTTGATTAAACATAAATATGAAATGTCAAATGTATTTCGTGGTTTTCATACTATGATACAAACACAATTTGGGGCTAAAGTTCAAGCTCTTTGTACCGATAATGATGGAGATTACGTTTAACAGCACCTTCAAATATATCTCCAGCAACATGATCTTCTTCATGAGATGTCTTGTACACAAACACCACAATAGAATGGGGTAGCTGAACAGAAGAACATACACATCTTAAAAACAGCTCACGCATTGTTAATTGCTAGTCATGTTCCGAATAGGTTTTGGGATAATGCAGTCGTCACATCAGTTTATCTCTTGACTAGGATGCCTTCAAAGGTGTTGGCATTTATGACTCCACCATAGTCTCTCTCAGCATATGTTTCTCTACTTTCGGTCAAGACAATTTCCCCTAGAGTTTTTGGATGTGTTGCCTTTGCACATATCCATAAAAATAATGGTACAAAACTTAATCTGTGTTGTGCGTTCTATTTTTTTGGGGGTATGGTATGCAACAAAAGGGTTATCGTTGCTACAATTCTTCTACCAGAAAAACTTATATTACTATGGATGTGACCTTTGTAGAGAACTTTTTTTATTCAGTATCCAATTCTTCCTTCCGGAGGGAAATACAAAAAGAAAGGAAGAATTGGTGGGAGTGTGGCAATGGTGGTGACGTCGTGACAGGGCTTGGGTCAGTGGCTGGACAAGCCCTGGCAGTATCGATAGAGATTGGGCAAGTAGTACCAGAGGTTAGGCATGAGGCTAGGCAGGTGGATTTGAAGGTTGGGTAAGCCCCAACAGTATTGACAGAGAATTGGCAGGCCCCAATAGTCCTAATTAGGGATAGGCAGCTCATATAGGAGTAGCATGTACAATAACAATTCCCCCCCCCCCCCTCTCTAGTACTCGACTCATCTTTTGAGGATATCATTGAGATAATTTCTCCTATCACATCTTATGATCTTGATGATCTACATTTGTTTGTTGGATATAAATTACTTGTTAGACATAATCGTAGCAAGCCCCTAAATTGATACTCACTAGATGTGGAGGAAATGAGATCAAAATATCCCATTGAATGAGGAAATTGTTAGAGCCACTAAAGGCATTTGTGTCTAATGTATCTTCAGTTCATGTTCTTGATGGAGTACGAGAAGCCTTGAAGACCAAAAGTGGGTTCAAGTGATGAAAGTGGAAATAGAGGCGTTACAGAAAAACAAAACTTGGAGGCTTGTGGGATTGCCTAAAGGGAAAAAACTGATTGGGTGTAAATGGTTTTCTCTGATAAATCCAAGGTGGATGAGTCCATTGAGAGGTACAAAACAAGGCTTGTAGTAGAGGGATTTACATAGGCATATGGTAGGGATTTTCATGAGATGTTCTCACCAATTGCAAAGCTTAACATCTTTAGAGATTTGTTGTCTCTTGCGGGCAATTTAGATTGGCCACTATAGTAGTTTGATGTCAAGAATACCTTCCTCCATGAAGACCTTGAAGAAGAGATCCACATGGATATTCCACTTGGGTACAATGTTCCCTCACAGCTAGGCATTGCTACGTTCTCTATATGGATCAAAACAATCATCCTATGCTTGGTTTAGTTGTTTTAGCTTGGCTATGAAAGGATATGGGTACTCTCGAAATGACTTAGACCATACATTGCTCTTGAAGCAATGCCAAAGAAAGGTAACATTTTTGATAATTTATGTGGATGATATAATTATAACAAGGGATGTTATGGGGGAGATTTTTAAACTCCAAAAAAGGTTAACAATCGAGTTTGAAATGAAGTGTCTTGGGGGGACTCAAGTTTTTCTTAGGAGTTAAAATAGCTAGATCAAAAGAATGCATATTTCTTTATTAAATAATATATGTAGTGGATTTATTGAGAAAAGTAAGGATGCTAGATTGTAAGCCAATTTATACTCCAATTGTTCAAAATCACAGACTCAGAGAATATCCAGATCAGGTACTAGTTAATAAGGAGAAATATCAAATGTTAGTGGGCAAGCTAATCTATTTGTCTCATACTCACTTAGATATTCATTGTTAGTAAATTTATGCATGCACCTAGTAAAGATCATATGAATTTTGTGGTTCAAATCTTTCGCTACTTGAATTCTACTCAAGGGAAATGACGTTTTTTTTTTTTTTTCCAAAGAATGGTCATCTTGAAATTGAAGGTTTTATAGATGTAGATTGGAAGGGAAGTATTTCCAATAGGAAATCAACATCAAGACAGTTTACTTTTGTAGGAGGGAATTTAGTCACTTGGAGAAGCAAGAAATAAAAAGTAGTGGCATTGTCCAATACAAAGGCTGAATTCAAGGAGATGGCCAAAGGACTTTGTTAACTTCTTTGGCTTAAGAGTTTGATGTTGGAACTTGACTTTCCTCCCAAGTTTGAGATGAATCTGTTTTGTGACAGTAAGGTAGCCATTGATATTTCTCACAATCCAGTTCAGCACGATCGTACTAGACCTATTGAGGTAGATCTGCATTTTATCAAATGGAATCTGGATACCAAGATAATTCGGTTTCCATTTGTTAAATCTGAAGACGAACTGGCCAATATACTAACAAAGGATGTCTTGAGACAGGATCTTCTACTGCACACATGACAAGTTGGCCATTAAAGATATTAATGCACCAACTTGATGGGGAGTGTTGCCGTGAGCTACAAAGTGAAACTAAATTAAGAAGTTTGGTATATTGATTTATTACCTGTTATGCAATATGATTTAAAGGGAATCTTAGGATTAGCTTAAAATAGGGTTCTCTTATATATATAAATATATGTTTTTTTTATTAGTAAAATATATGAAAATATATTGAAGAAGAATTCTTTCTTTTCCAAGATCTTTCTTGTCCTTCATAGGGTTCTTCCTTCCCCCTTTCTTGTAATATGAAAAGCGGGCTTTGCCAAGACAAGCTGTTGAATGATTATTGAATCCAATCGATCATGAATATCGAAAGACAGGACTCTTAGATAGAAGCGTGACTCTCAGTGGAGTTGATTGCCATATGCATGTTACAAATGATAGTAAAGTGAACAAATTTTTACGAACACCTTTGGTTGCGTGCCGTCATTATGAAGCTACTTTTTATTGTTGATGGATATGGTAAGAATTTTTTCCCCCTAAAGTCACCGAGTGGTTTTTGCTCTGTGATTGAACTTGAAATAATTGATCCACAAGTAAATTGGTAAAGGACGATGATTTTGGCATTTCAGAGCATAGGAATGGTGTACGGTGATATAGGGACGTCTCCAATCTACGTGTATGTGAGTACATTCACAGATGGAATTAAGGACAGTCAACATAGTATCGAAGTTCCGTTGCTAATCATCTACACGATTGCACCCCTCCCTATGTTCAAGTACGTCTTCATCGTCCACTTGGCCAATGACAACAGCGACCGTACACACTTAAATCTCTATTGTGCTTCACGCACTAGGATTATCAGAGTAGTGTCCATGGCCATTTTTCGTAGGCTTCACATGTCATTTTTTTTTCTCCTCTTTTTACGGTGGGCCCATGATTTGATTTTTACAATTCTGACTAATGTGACCCATCCGTGCGAGTACAGGAGGGGCAGGAGGGGCGTCTGCGTTGTACTTGCTGATATGCAGAGTGAGCTTGATCCCGAATGACGGTCAGGCATAACAAGGAATATTAGACTTAAAGTAAATCCTTCAATTATTTTGCCTAAATTTTGAAACATAAAATTCAAAATTATTCTCATGTTAAAGAGAAAGAAAATTATTTTCTTATTAACTAGAAATATAAGATATGTGAGTACCAATTTATTAAAATAAAGAACGCAATCTAACTGGATGACCTTGCTAGAGAGATTATCGTAAGTGACTTTCAATTGCTTCATATTGCATAGAAGTTTCAAACTACAAACTCGACACTTTGCCGAACCAGCTGCAACGGGCAGCCAAAGTGAGCTTTGATCCCAACTCACCAGCCTGAGGATGAGAAGTTTCGAACTACAAGCTCAACACCCCGTCAAACCAGCTGCAACGGGCACAGAATATCAAAGAGAAGCTCGAGAGCAGCAAGACCGCCAAGATGGTGCTCTCTCAAGTCTCCATCATGGGCACTTCCATGGTTATTGGTGACAGGCGTTCTTACTCCATTCATTTCAGGTTTAAATCGCCATTTATTGCAACCTTTTCATAGAATTCTTTTAGTCCAACTTGTCCGAAAACACCTATGCCCTTCTTGAATACTTAATCCAAAATCAATACATCATCGTGTTTTTATTCTCAGATTTATCGTTAATAATAAAAAGGGTAAATTGCAGGAGCATTGCCCTTATAGTGTACATCGGAGGCCCCGGGGGGGGGGGGGGGGGGGAGGGGTTTTTTACCATTTCTTTTACGGTTTTGACCGTGATTCTGCATGTCAAGAAAAGATATCACAATTCCCATTCGAACTTTGAGTAATATATGAGAAAAAGTGTCCAAAATATCCTAAATTTATTGTACTTTTGCCAATTGAATTTTAAACATTTCAATTTTGCTAATTGAATCTTAATCCTTTTTACTATATGACAATTGAGTCAATTTGACAAATTTTGGCTGAAAATCCCTGGTGTGGATGTCGGCGATGCCACAGTGAATGACCAGCGCTAATGTAAATGATTATTAATAATATTTTTTTATTTTTTTTATTTTTTTTCATTTCTTCTTCCCTTTGTCAATGGCTAGCGACCGAGTGGGCTAGCCTCCCATACCACAGGTGAGGTGCGACTAGGCGAGGGTCAGCCTTGCTAGATCTAGCCTGGGTGTGACCGATCCGATTGAGCCTTACTTGTGGCGGGGGAGGCCAGCCATTACTTGTGGCCATTGGCTGACCATCGGTAAAAGGAAGGAGAAAGGGGGAAAAATGAAAGAAAAAGAGGAGAAAATCATAAAAAGCTTTAATTTTTTTTTAAAAACTAGAATTTTATTAAAAATTACCAATGTGAGTATTGCTCATGCAACGTGGAATGATTGGCATCCATGTTAGTGAATTCCTACCAATATTGATTAAAAGGTAAAAATGTTTATGACTAAATTGGTAAAATTGAAAGGTTTAGGATTAAATTAGCAAAAGTGCAATAACTTTATAATTTTTTTGATAATATTCACTAATATATGAGTAAGAACAAGAAAAATGGTTATCTTTTGTACATATTTTAGATAATGCTACATTATCCTCTATCTTCATTTCAATTGAGAGAAATTTTGTTTGGAAAATCTTAATTAGTTAACCATGAACAATTTATGTTCAAGATAACAGATGTTTCGATATACATACATACATACATACATACATACATACATACATACATACATACATATATGGGCCCTCACAGTTGAATGAAGTTTAACTTGGTATCTCTTGATAATTATTCAAAAAATCACAAAAATATGATAGACTCTAATATAGTAGAAACCAAAAACTTCATGAACGTGCTACGTTAGGGGCAAAGAAAAGGAATCGTGCTAGAGCAAAAGTCCATCGAGTCCCCTTCTTCCTTTTCAAGGAGAAAGTGTCTCATATGATGATGATGATGATGATCAAAATTATGATGTTTTAATTTTAAAATTAAAAAACAAGAAACCAAAAACTTCATGAACGTGCTACGTTAGGGGCAAAGAAAAGGAATCGTGCTAGAGCAAAAGTCCATCGAGTCCTCTTCTTCCTTTTCAAGGAGAAAGTGTCTCATATGATGGTGGTGGTGGTGGTGGTGATGATGCCACCAATCAAAATTATGATGTTTTAATTTTAAAACTAAAAAACAAGATTTTCCTTGTTCATGAAAACACATAACCATGTGGAATGCCGAAAGGTTTGGATTAGCCCTTATTACTAAATAAATAAATAATGTGTTTAGAATCTTGGAAACTAACATAACCTCTTTGATCTTTTTTTTCCTGTCGAGATTCCTGCAGTTCTTTCAGCCGTGAACGGGATCAAGTCAGAGGGCAAAGATAATTACAACTCTTAATTATTAGCAAATTGATGATACAAATATGCTTCTAAAAGTCCACATATAACACTCTTCTTTTTGTCACAAGCAAATGCTGATATATGTTTGGACATACAGTTGCGGTGGTGTTGAAATCGGTGGTGATCCTGATAATCCTTTTCTGCGTCTAGAGGTTTGGGACGGACTGTGTCGGGTTTAACGCTCGCAGCCATCATCTTCATCTGGTTCACGTTCATTAGCCGGATCGAGCTCTACAACCTGTTCAAATACGATATCGGCGTGTTGCGTGCCTTCAACCCTAAGTACATTGTCAACAACTTCAACCGCAACAAGAAGCAAGCCTGGGTCTCGCTTGGCGGCATCTTCCTTTGCATTACCGGTCTGTGTGTATGTGTGTGTGTGTTTTTTAATGGTAAACAAGTAGGTCACAGTTTTAAACGCATGTACATGGATGGTTCAATTGAATCAGGCACTGATGCCATATTTGCTGATCTCGGTCATTTCAATGTTCGAGCAATCCAAGTAGGTAGTATATCCTTCTGATCTCCAAGACTCCAAGCACTGCGCAAATGATGGATTTACCCAAACTATACGGTTACAATTTCCGTTGAGTTTGATTATTGGGGTGGACAATTGATGCAGATCAGCTTCTCTTGCCTCACATTTCCTGCACTTTTGACCGCATATAGTGGACAAGCAGCTTATCTCACGAAGCACCCTGACCATCGTGCCAACACTTTCTATGACAGAGTCCCACGTATGTAAAAAATTGAAATACAACATCTTATTTGAATTTTATAATCAATACAATCTAGCAAGAAAAATAATTAGTATGTTTGTCTAGAAAATTGATCCAAGTTATGCTTTCAAAAGTAAAATTTACGTGATGCCTTAGGATGAGCCCCAGAAATTTATAAGGCTTCATGCCTACAGATAAAACTATGTGTGATATTGTTTCATGACTCATGTTGATCGATGAGAAGGACCACTGACCCATGTTCGTGGTCATGGTTGCCGTGGCGATCATCGACCATTTATCTCTTAACTGTTCTATCTCTCGCGACAAGTTCTATTCAATTGAACTGCTCCTAGTGGCGCCTTTGGGCGGCCACCTTGTCCAGGTGGTGCTGGAGGGCGACCTCGGAAAGGAAGATCAGCTTGGCGGTGGCGGGGGCTGCTCTGGAAGTGACGTCATTTAGCAAGTTCAATTCAATTGAATTGCTCTTGGTGGCACTGGAGGGCGAGCTTCTCACAAGAGAGAGGGGCCGTCAAGACTAGAGAGGGCCTAGATAAGGAGTGGTTCTTGACATGTTTTTAGGATATCAAAGATGACATGAATAAATTGAACTATACACTGAATAAGGAGAGAGTTATTCTGATATATATATATATATATATATATATATATATATATATATATATATATATATATTGATACCATAAGGGGTTAGGATCGTCGGATCTATAGAGAGAGATGAAAGAAGATAGAAGAAAGCAAACAGATCTGGAGATTCTGGGTATATGGGTTAACTGGGTTAACTGGATCTGTTTATGATATTGAAGAACTCTAAGGGTTCTATGTCTCTGAGGAAGTCAAAGAACTCAGCGAGTTCTGTGAATGTGGATATGATATCGTAGAGTAACTCGAAGGATAGAGTTATGGTATAAAGAAATTTAACTAAGTAGAGAAATGAGATATAAGTGGAGATTAAACTAAGCAAAATCTCAAACATTAAAGATTATATGTAAAGCAAATGATATGTAAAGTATGAAGAGCAAAATTATGCAGAAACACCAAGGTATGAAGAAACCGACCATATAGGTGGTAATATGAAGATAATATGGAAGTATATGTTATAGATCTGAAAAACTGTAAATTACAAGTGCATAAACGAAAGAAAGTAAAGTGCAATTGCAAGAATTAAATCAACTGCAGAAAGAAACTAAAACCAGTTTCAGATCTGGGGCGGTAATCCACTCTCCGTCACTGAACTGATATGGAATATGAAAGCAGATCTACCGACTATAGGTGAGTCAGGATCTGATATGAAGAAATTATGGTATATTTTCAAAAACTTACTCGAAACCAGAGGGATACTTCTGGGTGAAGAGGGTTTCCGAGGATTTCTGGGTATGAAGGTGAGGAACTGTGGAGAGGGTTTCGAGGGTTTCGAAGAGCTCTCAGATGTGTTACACAAATGCCTCCCATTCTTCTGAGTGGGTTATCTTCTTTTATAGTGCGCGTGCTATAGTGTTTACTATTGAAACAGTAGTTCATGAACAGTAAAAGTGAACAGTACTTTTAAAGTATATATGAACAGTATAAGTGAACAGTAAAATAGTATTTATGGAGATGCCAAGTGGTATGTTGAAGTTGCTTCATGGCTTCCTTCTTGGCTGTCTGATGAGTCTTTGGCTATTCGGTCATCATGGTATAGTTGGCCGATTATGGCGTAGCATTCTTCTTTGGTGGCAGCTCCGGCAAGGGATGTCATTATTTGTGATTTTTCTTGGAGATATGTAGTTTGGTCCGATGGTTTTTTTGGTTGGTTGCAAATCAACCATTTTTGAACCATGGATTCTGTGCCCCATTCTTGAAATTTAAAATTATCCCACCATTTTGTTTTGTGCTGTCGGGCAAGTATGGGGATATTTTCGACGTCACTGTATGTAAATTCCCAGCCGGTTACCCATGATAGTCGGAATATGGCAAAGTAATGGAGTAGGCATGGGAATCACATGTCATGTTGTGATGGACGGAATTCTTTTTTGAATAGTTGCCATTCTGGTATTAGTTGGGGGTGGATAATTTGTTTAGAAGGTCCGAACTATGTCCACCAATTATTGAACCAATTTGGGAGATTTTATCTGGTGAACCTATCTTTGAAGTATACTAACCATGTATGCTTCATTTGATTATTTTGTCTATAAAAGGCATTCCATCAGGCTTGTTGATAATCCCAGTATGAATACGAAGCAGAGTATGGTAGGCTTTGTGTGAGTCTGGCATTGAATTTTTTGAGTGTATGGGGTTCATCGGTCCATTCATTTGGGTGTATGATTCTTAAAATCATGGCAGTTGAATATAGGGATTGGTTTTTGTCATTTTTGTCACAAAAGTGGTTGAATTTGGCTGATTCAGTTTCAACCAGGATTTGCTCATAGAATGCCAAAGGTTTATTCATATCATATGGTTTGAAATACCATCCTTCAGGGAATATATTTTTTGCAAATTGCATTGGATTTTTATCGTAAAAACCATCATCAACTGTGAGGATCAAAGCAATTTTCTCTTTTTGAAAAAACATGGATCTTGGTTGGGAGGAGGATGCTGCTGGTCAAATGACCACCTCATTAAATTTATTTTTCCGTTTCATCACCTGGTATTCTTTTTGTCTCTGCATGGCCAATGGCAAAGGATTGCTACTTTCTACTATAGGTTTGGGGGTTTGGCTATTTTGCCTTTGTTGGATCATTGTTTGGAGGGCCATTGGATTAGTTCCTGGTGGCAATATGCTGGCCAAAAGGTTTTGTAATTGTGTGAGATTGATGATAGGTTCTGGAGTATTAGGTATGGGTTGGCTATCTGGTTGGCTATGGTAATATACATGATCTGGTATGATACCCGATTCTTCTACAGCTTGTGCCCAAGATTTCATGAGGGCTATGAGTTTTTTGGTTATGTTTGTATTGGACGATGATGATTCATCTGCTATGGTTTTGCCGGTGTCTTTTTTCTTGGATCGTGATCGTGGCATGGTTGTATCCTCTGTAAAAATTCTCGTGTGAGGAAACCAGGCAGGGAATTTGATGAACAATTTATAAATTGTATATCGAAATCAAAAACAGAAAGAATGGCCTGCCATCTTGCAAAAATTTGTTTTGATGCGATATTTAAAACATCCTTTTGCAAAACATCTTTTACTGATTTGCAATCAATATGTAATAAGAATTTTTGGTTTAACAAGTCTCCTTGGAATATAGAAATGGAAAGGACTATAGCAAGTATTTCTTTTTTGATGATAGAGTAATTTTGCTGGGTTGGGTTCCAGTGTTTGGATATAAACTGTACTATTAATTCCTTGTTGTTATGAGTTTGTTTGAGTATTCCTCCATATCCTATTTCTGAGGCATGAGTTTCAACTATTTTGAATGCGTTTGGGTCAGCTAAGTGAAGAATTGGTATGGTTTTGATGTGGGTTTTGATGGTCCTAATTGTATTGGTATGGACGTCTGTCCATGGTGGAGGCTTTTTTTGTAACCTTTGATGTAAAGGTTTACAAATAATATTTATATTGTGGAAGAAATCGAGGACATAATTGAGACTTCCTAGAAATCGTTGTAATTGGGTTTTATCTTTAATTTCATCAGGGAATTTATCAGCAAACGATATTGATCTTTCTATAGGGAATATTGTTCCTGAATGAATATTATGTCCTAGAAACCTAATCTTAGTCTGGAATAAAGAAACTTTAGTGGGAGAAATTGCGAGACCGCTATTTATCATAATCTTAATGAATGTTGAAATATGTTTAAAGTGTTGTTCTATTCCTGAAGAAAAAATAAGGACATCATCAATGCAGGTTATAATGAATTCTGAATAGGGATTGAAGATATCATTCATGATTCTTTGGAATTCGGAATGGGCACTTTTTAGACCGAAAGGCATTACATTCCATTCATATTGACCAAAAAGGACTGTAAAAGCAGTTTTATATTTGTCTTTTTCATTAATTTGTATTTGCCAAAATCCAGATTTCATATCAAATTTTGAAAAGATGTTTGCTTTACAGAGTCTATTTAGTAGGTCTTTTTTATTGGGAATCGGATAGCGTATCCATCTAAGAGCTGTATTAAGAGGTTTATAGTTTATAACAAGTCTTGGGACCCCTCTTTCTAATTCTGCATTTTTATTAACATAGAAAGCAGAACAACTCTAGGGTGACTGGCTTTTTCTTATGAGTTTTTTCTTTAAAAGGTTTTTAGTTTCTTCTTGACAAAAGTTTAGGACTTCGTGGTTCATTTGAGTGGGACGGGCTTTTGTTGGTATATCAGTTTCAATAAATCCCTGTTCATAAGGGAGTGAAATAATATGGTTTTTCCTTTCTCAGAAAGCATTAGATAAGGTGGAGCAGATGGTTTGTTCTATTTGATGTTGAAGGGAATTTATTTTTTCTTTGATGTTTGTTTTTGTAAGGTTTTCTTCCATTCTTTTGAATTCTAAATCTTCTTTTAAAAAATCAAGTTGCGTTTCTTTGTCTTTAATGAGAGAATTGATTTTTGATATGGATTTTTCTTGTAGAGAATTTAAAACTCTATTTTGGGGTTTAGTGATAAAATCGAATCTTATCTTTTTATTAAGAAAGCAGGTTTCAATTCCTTCATTATTAACTGTGAAAGGTTGGATTAGTTGGATGAAGGGAGTTCCTAGAATGACTTCCTGTCTCATATTTTTAACAAGGAGGAAGGAGGTTTTGTAAGAAACTTGGTTTTTCATTATTAGGGCTTCTGGTAATTTATAGTTAATATTGAGTTTATCCCCAGAAGCAGATTTCAAAGTCTCGGAGATTTTATCAAAATATTTTGTTGGGACAAGGCCTTCTTTGATGCAATTAAGGTCTGCTCCTGTATCAAAGAGACCTGTTGTTTTAATCATATATTCGTTATTAATTTTTATAGAAATATTTATTATCCATTTTCTAGATGTAATTTCTGTTAATAACATGAGAAATCCTGGGTTTGTTGTTTCTTTTTCTGGGTAAACAACAGTATTGGTTTCTTCAGGATTGCTGGTCTTGGATTTTGAGATGGCTAATTAATCCTATATATGTCATTGGACATATTCTTTTGAGCATTTTTTAAAGCTTGGATTTCTACCTTTTGTGCTTTAATTTCATTCTGGAGGTCATTTATATTGACAGGTCTAGTTTGGGTTTTATTTCTGCTAAGGATTTCCTTGAGGTTGTAGGAAGAACTTCCTTTGGAAATTATATTCATGGAAGAATGGAGTCGGTCAAGGTATACTTGTCTATCTTCTGGGTTTTCTATTTGGTCAGCAGTACTAAGGAGAAATTCTTCTTCTTTAGTGAGCATATTTAGTTGTGGAGAAGTATCTTTATAGTCAGAATCAGACGATGTGTCTAATTCATTGGCTTGTAAACCTTCTTCTATTGATTCGCTAGAACTAGTATCTGTTTGGGCAAGTATATCTTTTAATTGATGTAATGTGTTTTCTTCTAGACATAACTCATCTAATTTTTTGTTGATTCTGCAGTATTTAGCAGTATGGCCTTTGTTACCGCAAGAGTAACATTTGACGTCTTTGTAATTTTTTCTTGTGCTATTATATTGTTTTTTGTGTCTGTAATTTTCTTTATGAGTTTTGGTATTTTTATCAGGTTTTGGTTTTCTGTGATAAGACTTTCGGTTCTTGTAGTCTTTTTCTTTGGGGCAATCTCCTTTACATTTGGATTTTGTCTTGCTATCATAAAAAGGATCGTATTGGGTACAGAAATCTCATAATGTTTTGTTGCCTAGTTTTTTCTCTTTTTTAAGTTGTTTTTGTAACTTGATAGTATTACACATTTGGGTACCTTGTTTGTAGACATGTGAGACTATTTCTCCATAGGAAAGGTGGTCATAAGGAATTTGTCTGTTATTGTCTTCTCGTATTTTGTCGCGGACTTGGTCTCCTATAAGTTTTGGTATTCCATCTAAAAAATTTTCTTTCCAGAAAGGTTGATTACAATATGGTCTGATTAGGACTCTATGGAGGAATAAATCTTTATACTCGCAAAATGTCCCTAATGATTTACATTTCATATTGGATAAGAGTTATTCATTCCTATCTCTAAAATGTGATGGATCTCTTATAAAATGTTGAGAAATGGAATATATGAGAGTGTTAACGGCATCTGGGATGGAATGGCCATTATCATCAAAAATTATTTGACCGACATCATCTCTTTTGTAAGCTAATAGGATTTGTGTTTTCTATTCCTCAGTAAGATAGTTATCCCACCATCCTTTTAATTGGCTAGTGAATCCAGCTATTAAAAGGTTAGCAACAGCTTGGTCAGAGATATCTTGCTGGGTTTTATAAGCATTAGCAAGCATTATCATATTATTAAGTATATTTAAGAGATTTGATTCGGCGATGCCATCAATGTTTCATTCATAAATAGCATCAGGAGAGTACTTATGTTGTGTTCTTTGGGAAAAGGATTATTCTAGGGCTATGTCTGGAGGAGTGGCTCTTTGATGGTACAATTTTTGGGGTTGGCGCCAGTTAAAATTATTTACCTCATTGATGGATTCCTCATCGGAAGACTGTATTTTGTCGAGGGTGCTAATAGTAGCTTTGAATTTATCAAGAGTATCTCTAACAGTTAATCCTTAAATCATAGGAGTTGTTATTATAGGTTTTGATTTTTCTTTTATTGAGAGTCTTTTTTGTTCTAAGGCTTTGGTAAATTCGGGGCTGAATCTTTTTGGTAATTCAAATGTTTTGAACAAGGGTTGTTTGGCGGAGTCTACTTTAGGGTTTGTCTGAGTAGAATTCTGGATTGTGGATTCTATTCTAACTAATTGATTTCCTATTGTTGCCAGATGTTGGTTGGTATAATTGTTTTGTTCAATTATCTTAGGAATATTAACAGATTCTTCCATTTTATCAGCAATTTTGAATGGTGTTGCTGTAACCTGGTTGTCTCCTACTTGGATGGTTATTCTTCTAAGTGGTGGATGAAGTGATTCTATAATATCTTCAAGTTGCCATTTGATAACTGGCAAATATTGTCCAACAATTGAAGACAATAACGGACAAATGCCTTATGACCACCTTTCCTATGGAGAAATAGTTTCACATGTCTACAAACAAGGTATCCAAATGTGTAATACTATCAAGTTACAAAAACAACTTAAAAAGGAGAAAAAACTAGGCAACAAAACATTATGAGATTTCTGTGCCCAATACGATCCTTTTTATGATAGCAAGGCAAAATCCAAATGTAAATGAGATTGCCCCAAAGAAAAAGACTACAAGAACCGAAAGTCTTATCACAGAAAACCAAAACCTGATAAAAATACCAAAACTCATAAAGAAAATTACAGACACAAAAGACAATATAATAGCACAAGAAAAAATTACAAAGACGTCAAATGTTACTCTTGCGGTAACAAAGGCCATACTACTAAATACTGCAGAATCAACAAAAAATTAGATGAGTTATGTCTAGAAGAAAACACATTACATCAATTAAAAGATATACTTGCCCAAACAGATACTAGTTCTAGCAAATCAATAGAAGAAGGTTTACAAGCCAATGAATTAGACACATCGTTTGATTCTGACTATAAAGATACTTCTCCACAACTAAATATGCTCACTAAAGAAGAAGAATTTCTCCTTAGTACTGCTGACCAAATAGAAAATCCAGAAGATAGACAAGTATACCTTGACCGACTCCATTCCTCCATGAATATAATTTCCAAAGGAAGTTCTTCCTACAACCTCAAGGAAATCCTTAGCAGAAATAAAACCCAAACTAGACCTGTCAATATAAATGACCTCAAGAATGAAATTAAAGCACAAAAGGTAGAAATCCAAGCTTTAAAAAATGCTCAAAAGAATATGTCTAATGACATATATAGGATCCAATTAGCCATCTCAAAATCCAAGACCAGCAATCCTAAAGAAACCAATACTGTTGTTTACCCAGAAAAAGAAACAACAAACCCAGGATTTCCCCCCCCCCCCCTTTTTTTTTAATAAAATCAATTTTAATTTTTAAAAATTTGACGTGGATATTTTTATTTAAAAAATTGCCATGTGGATTTTTTATTTTGAAAAAAAATGCCATGTGGATTTTTTATTTTAAAAAAAATGCTCCGTCAGCAAATTAAGTCGCCGGAAAATTGACACGTGGCAATTTGGCCGGAATTTTTTGCTGTTGGCACTTAAGTGATCCCTTTTGCTCCGATTTTGGCACTTAAGTGTACATTTTGTAACTTTTGGCACTTAAGTGTCCCTTTGTGCCAACTTTTGGCACTCCAGAGGTCCGCACCTCATAGGATTACTTCCTTTTGTACTATTATATATTTGAGAAAGTTATTTTTTTATGTCAATATACATTATTCTAACATGATATTTGAGATCTTTTACATAAGTAGTAGCTAGTTTGCTATCATAATAAATTGTCACTAGTCTTGGAATATCAATGACAATGGCTAAATTTTCTAAAAAACGTGTTACCTATATTGCTTCTTACACTACAATAGAACATGCAATAAATTCTACCTCCATCGTAAATATAGCTATGCATGTCTCTTTCTTGTTATTCTAAGAAATTGCACTTTCATTACATAAGAATGCATACCTAGAAGTCGATTTATGCTCATTTATGTCTCCTTCCCAATTAGCAATCACTCCCTTGAAAATAAAATCAATAATTCATGGTGTCTTTCAAGTATCTCAGAATTCTCTATGCAACTTTTTAATGTGCTTGACCAAGATTTGACCAGTATTGGCTTACTAACCCTACGACATGACATATATCGGGTTGAGTACACATCATAACATACATCATGTGAAGGCCTAGGTGGCGGTGCGTGAGGTGGAGTTCTCGAATGTGCGTAGGAAGGGACGTGTCTCTTGTCCCACATCGCCTAGGGGGAGTCCTAGGCTAGTTTATAAGGCTTGGATTCTATAACTTGTGTAACGCATTTTTGGGCGATGCCTAGAGAACAAAGTCGTGCGAGTCTTGGCCCAAAGCGGACAAAATTACATAGTGATGGGTCCAGGTCCTTACAAATGATATTAGAGCCGACTTCCAACCACATGTGGGGCCACAAAATGGCCATAGCGGTGGGTCCTGTGCCCAGCGATGACACTGTGCCTAAAAGGAGGGAGATTGACGGCCCAGGTGGCGGTGCCTAGGGCGGAGTCTCCGGATGTGCGTAGGGAAGGGCGCATCTCTTGTCCCACATTGCCTAGGGAGAGTTCTGGGTTCTGTAACTTGTGTAACGCGTTTTTGGGCGAAGCCTAGAGAACAAAGCCGCACGGGCCTCGGCCCAAAGTGGACAATATTACACAGTGATAGACCTAGGTCTTTACATATCAAACTTCTAATTGCACTAATATAAGGAACAATGTCCATTCCTTTCTTTTATTTTAGAATCTTATACTTAGGCCTTTGTCTTGCATGATAAAGGTATTAATTTGATTACAATGTTGCATATTGAAATATTTAAAAATCTTCATTATATAAGATTCTTGTAACATAACAAAGAGTTTCCTTGATCAATCTCTTTTAATCTTAACTCTTAATTTATAAGTAGCTTTTTCTAGGTCTTTCATTTCAAAATTAGAGGACAACCAATTTTTTATAGTGATAATCAAATTCTTGTCATTCTTAGCCCACATAAAGAGATAAATCACAAATTTATCCTTTGATATGTTGATATACACACAGTGTTCTTCTTTGATCATTGTGAATCCAAAAAAGTTGTGATTTGATGAAAACCAAAATGCTATTATCTAGATGATTGCTTAAGGTCATCTATTGAGTAATATAGCTTGTGAACTCTTGACTTTCAGCTAGGAAACCTATCAGTTACTTCATATAGATTTCTTTATCTGGTTCTTCATTATATGCTGTCTTTATGTCCAATTGATGTAATTCTAGGTCTAAATATGCGACAATAACTATAATTAAGACATATAGAGACAAACCTTACAAATAGTGAAAATGTTTCTTCATACTCTATACTCTATTGTTGAGTATAACTTTTCATCATAAGGCGTGCCTTATACTTTTTAATGGATTTATCCGTCTTTAACTTAATCTTAAAAATCCATTTATTTCTAATAGTGTTGTGATTAGGCGGTAAATCAATCAAATCCCAGACATGATTTACCATCATAGACTCCATTTTATTTTCCAAAACTTTTTTCCATTTTTTTATATCAAGATATGAGAGAACCTCTTGGACTGTCTTGGGCTTTGCATCATTTTGTGAAGTAATCATAAATACTTCTTTTTTAATCGCAAAACAATGACGAGGAATACTTTTAATTACTTTTTTGCAACTAAACTTCTTTAGAAATCAATTTGCCAAATGATGTGACACTTCTACTAGATCTTGTATGTTGATGAAAATCTTCATTTTCATCGACAACATTAGTGAGTGTGTTATCAGGATCTTCCATCCCATATAATTGGAAATCCTTATTGATCTCACCTCTATTAGGAAATTTGTTTTTCAAGAATGTGACATGTCGTGATTCCGTTTTGTCACACTTCCATTAACTTGTTCACCTATAAATATGTATCATTTAGAGTGTTCCTAGTATCAACAAGGATATATTTCTTCCTTTTAGTACCTAATTTGCCATATTGGCGGAAACAATTATGAACATATGTTGTACACCCTCAATATCGTAAATTACTCAAACTTAGAGGACACATGATTAAGTATATAGGCAACAATCAATAATGCATTTTCTCAATATGAAATGGGTATAATTGCTTGTATTATCATAGACTTAATAATTTCCAATAAGATTTTATCTATTTTTTCAATAACTCAATTTTGCTGTAGAGTACCAAGAATAGTCAATTGTCATACAATTCCTTTTTCATCGCAAAAAGCCTTGAATTGCTTAGACAAATGCTCACATTTGCGATCAGTTCTCCAATACTTTTATTATTTTGTTCAACTGATTTTCTACCAAAGTTATTTTTTCTCTAAAATACTCTAATGTTTTTAACTTATGAGAGATTAAAAATACATAACCAAAACGCGTGAAGTCATCTATAAAAGTGATGAAATATGAGGCTTTATACATTGCCCTCACATTCAATGAACCGCAAATGTCAAGAATGTATGAATTGTAATGGAAGTTTAGCTCTAATGTCTTTACCAAATGATTTTCTAGTTACTTTTCATACTAATTATGTTTTCATATGGATAAATCAATAGTAGTGAGTGACTCTAAAAGACATTCTCTAGCTAATCTTTTCATTCTTTGTAACCCCATATTACCTAGCCTAGCATGTCAAATACTTGCATCGATTTCCATATTACTATAAAATGCAATTAAATAAAAACAACTATTGACATTAACATTGAACACATCATAATCAATGTCTAATACCATAAAACCATTCATTACATAATCAGAACCATAATAAATTGTTCCAAATATAATGTCAACACAATCATCATGAAAATTCAACATATAATATAAACTTAGAAAAACAACTACAGAGACCAAGTTTCACTAAATATTCGGAGTATAGAGGACATTATGTAAGAGTAGGCTTCGACTATCACATAAAATCAATTTACATACGTTAATACCCTTCACTTGAACTCTAGAGTTATTTTCAATATATATCTATCTTTTCTCAAGTTGTATTTGGCGATACTCCACCAATGCTTCTCAATCTCTAATTAAGTGGTCTATTACTCCCGAGTTTACAATTCATATAAGATGAGAGCATTATAATGCTAGAAATATAAACATTATTTAAAGTAATTAAGTAATGTCGTATCTCTTTTGGCTCAGTGCATTCATGAATGAAATGACTCAGCTTACTACAATTACAACATTTCACCTTCTCACCATGCTTCTTGCATCGGGGGGTCTTAATTATCTAGGGTATTTGACTAGTCTATTTCTCTTTGTTATTGAATTTATAGTCCCTATTGCGTTTAAAGCCCGAAACTTTGCGTAAACTAGAGTCAACAACATAAACACGCGTGGAATATCTTGCAATCTTTAAGCATTCATCTTCTAATTCAAAATGACATGCTATATCATCAAAATAATTGAGAAAAATACCTTATAATAAAATCAACTTATTATTCATCAATTAAGGTATGCCTTATCGTTTTCAACTTATATATCATGTTTGATATCTTCCACTGGATGTTACCTTATTCTTTAATTTTAACGCTTTTGGGATGTGTCATACTTGATGATGAGCCTTCTCAATTTAGTGGCAGATGACCCCAAGCTTGTCTTTCAAGGTAGCCCAAATTTCTTGAGCTTTATCATGACTTTCAAACTCTAAACAACGTGATGCAAGTAGTGCTATTTTTTCTTTTCCAAACTCGATAAGCTTATTGATCTCTTCTGTGTTGAGTTAAAGTTCCTCATTCAGGTTCACTCATGATGTGGTTAAGGATTTCCAAAACTCGTTCCTCAATGATATATTGGATTTTTTGATACTAAATATTATAATTGTCATAGTTCAGTTTCTCACAATTATTGAGATTAGCCATAATGATTTTGGATGCGAAAACCATAATCAATTTCTACTACGCATTAACATAATAAATGTATAATCTATTATAGCACATTCTTCACATTAACACACATATAAAATTTGCAGTAAAGACAAATTAAATTAATGATAACTCAACAAAAATATAAATATGAAGGTTCTTTATATTTCCAATTAGTTTTGTGTTTGATTATTATACTATTATTAACTTGTTTAATTTGTGTAAATTTAAAGTTCTAGTTAAGAACTCTTTCAAATTCTACCAACTTATAAACTCCCACTAGAAAATATATTTAAAAATTCCTAGAGTAGTGATCACATCCTTTCTAATAATCATATGGCATGACATGATGTGAACCAATGTATAGAACATCCATACAATAACTACAATCAAAGGCGGAACTCAAGATGTAATGAAAAAATCAAGGATCTCTAACCATTATTCGAGCTTCCTTAGAATTAGAAAATTACTAGTATATTAAACTATACATGATATCATTGAACCTTGCTCTACTCAATATATGTATGGTCAATTATATATAGGCTAGTTTCTATATTTCCAATATCCTAGAGAAATATAGGTTAAAAAGAATAAATAATAATTATACCCCAAAAATACATGTATTTAGGGTTATGTATGAATTTTAATACCTTAAAAGCCTTGGAAATTTAAAATAACAATACCACAATGTAAAGCACTTCAATACAAACACAATGACACTAGTCACGTTCTAATAAGAGTTCTCATGTGTCTACATGTGCCGTTTAAGTGTCTATCCCTATGGCGCACGCACTAGGGAAAAATTGGCTCTAAAGTTGGTTTGACTGGTTTGACAAATCGATCATCTTGACTACTTTGATTGGTTCGACCGTTGATTGGTCAACTAAGTCGGGTTGGATTGGGTTGGGTTGCCAATCGGCAAATAGGTTGGGTTGATGACGTCATCGAGTCGGTTGCCAACCGGGTTACTGACATCATCAATGACATTAGTGCCCTACTTGTCACTTTGTCATGCAATGCACATGTGGTGCTCACATGCTTGACAATTCGAGCACATGGGGCCGTGTTCGGTGGTGGTTGACCCACCATTTTGCTCGTCTTGATGAGATCTTTCATCCTCTATAATCAAATTTCATTTTCACTAAAAGGAAATTGTCGAGATAAGGCCAAATATAATAGTTGTCTTTATTCTTCAAACCCGTTCTTCACGTCCGATTCATTTTTGACTATTCATATTGCAATTTTTGAGCAATGAACATACAAACGATGTGAAGTTCATCCTCTTGATCTTGATATCAAACAACAAGTGAAAAACTTGACAAAAAAAATAAGGTAGATATCATAACATAGGCTTTGATACCAAGATTCGATAAAAGTGTCAAAAAGTAAAGATTAATTTTTTTGATGCACGACAAATGAATTACCTAGGAATATACGTTGAATCATTAGTGAACGGTGGACGATATGACTTCATGTTGGTCCAAATATAATCACTAGGAAAATATTTTCGTTTTACAATGTCATGCCCCGAACCCCGAGCATACAACAATCCCTTCCTTTGGTCAATAGAAAGCGACGTCCCAGGACTCGTCGACGACCATTCATTTTAATCTTTCATTATGTGCAACGGAAAACGAACTATCTTTAGTCCAAGCAGACAATCAGACAATCAAACAGGGATAGAAATGTGAACAACAAGATAACATCAATTACTCATTTATACATTTTACTGAATTAACCATTAGAGAATCATTTCCGATTTACAAGCCCAACAAAGGGGCCGATTCATCCTTTGAGTCAGACCAAAAAGAAACTAGGTTAGACTAATCTAGCTATACAAAAGAATCCTTGGGTTCAGCACCACCATCACTCGGACCTATTAGACTTAAGCTCCGTAGGGTCGTAGATGGAAGCATTCAGGTCGATCACTGGAAGAGCGAGGGCAGGATTCTTCACTACACTGTCAAGAGGGTCCAGCTCCACGGGATCCCAATCGGTGCCTTTAGGGCCCCTACCAAGTGGTCCATCAAAATTTTGTAGAGGATTGATTAGCAAATCGTCTTCTTGGATGTACCACGCTAAGAATAGGTGGGGTATCCAATGCCCTAGTTCCTCATTCACTCAAATTGTGGAGACGTACTTCTCGTACAAGTGCACTCCTGATGCTGCATCACGACGATCTCTCAATCCTGAGAGACCCTGAATCGCACAGGCGGATGCACCATTCTAAGGGCCTGAAATTGGTTATACAATAACCATTGAGATAAAATCTTAGCGAGTTCTCCCCTCTAAGCCTTGGTTAGAACACTAACTCAACCCGGGGTATCTCTCTAAAACCAGTCATCACACAATCTAATAACAAACAACAAGTAATCAGCAACCAAACAATAAATAAGGTCAACCAACAATCATATAGTTGGTTCGCATGCAACCTTACCCGGTATGCCATACCCTGCATATTATATCTCAGCATAATACATGCAATGCACATGCCCATTAGATGATGCAGCTCATTAATTACATGTGAGTTGCGTCACAAGTGATTTCACCTAGCCATTGCCACACCCTACACGTTATCAATTCATGCTTGCGTGCCATAAATAATGTGATCATCTCATGCATAATTGGAACCAATGATGCCATATTTCTTATACACTCTTGCATCAACATGTGTTCCGATTATTACTGCCCTTCAGGGTTGCATATTAAGTCAAGGCGCTACGGCGCCTTTCCTCTACAAAGGCGTAACCGTGTCCTTTCATGCTACGGCGCCTTTCCTTTGCAGAGACACAACCGTGTCCTTCTATGCCGGCTGAGGCGCTACAGCGTTACGGTACCCTTTCTCTGTAGAGGCACAACTGTGCCATTCCTTTTGATAAATTAGACTATCACCGCCCGAACTACGGTCGAGACAACGGGTTCAACTTAGTGATTACGTAAGTATACCATCGCAATCCACTTATTATCTTTGAGTATTAGCTAATGTATACATGCTTGCATATAAAACCTTAAATCAAATCTCATAAAAATGGTCCATTGCCAATGTCCCTCAGACAAATTGTTTCCCCATTTCTTTTGTGAAAACCATACGATTCAAGCAGATGTTCATGTAATGACACATCCAATTCACATCATAAGATCAAGCACATGAAATTATGCACATTTTCACTTTCGGATGAACAGTGCTATGAACAGTAATCGTGAATAATATTTGTGAACAATAATCGTGAATAGTATAATTTCAGAATTCAATTATTAAAACATTAAATTTAGAAATTAAAATAAACATTAATTAAATTAATTAATCAATCAATTTAAGCTAAACATGCTTAATTAATCACAAAACACAATTAATCAACAATTAAGGATAATTAAGCACAATTAAGCAAGATTAAGGTAAGCAAATTTTAACCATCTATCTAACCACCTATCTTAGGGCTAATACAGCTTAATTAAACTTCCTCAACCAACATTACCAGTAATTAACCCAACCCTAAGCAAGTTTAGGCATTAATAAGGTATTAGGAGCTAAACTCACCCGTTAAGCAGGCTGGCGACACGGATGCGGCAGTGGAGACAAAGGCAACACCCAGGGACCTCTACCACAGTGATCCATGGTAGTCCCAAGGTCAAAACAACAGCAATAAACTCAAACTCCCTCTGCAACTTTTGAAAAATTGATCGCTGGAGGAGAAAATGCCTGACCGAAGCTAAAACGGGTTGGCCGAAGCTCTGATGAGCGGCTAGCTGGTGATCGGCAGAACCTGGGGGTCTAGGGGGAATGGCTGGTGGCTGGGATGGGCGGTGGTTAGATCGGAACCGAAGAAAAATGGTTGAAAAGGAGAAACTGGGCAGGGCAACACTAAAGTAAGCAGATTGGGGAGTGGCTGCTTCTAGTCGGCCATTGGTCAATTGGTGGCTCTAACTGGCAAATGGCCGACATGGTCTGTATGGTTTGGGCCTCCTGAGCACGATGGTGGGTGGCACGAGCAGTGGTTAGCATAGGAAGGCCATGAACAACTTAGGTTTTTGAAGGAAGGTTAGAGGCATAATGAATGAAGGGGAAACAAGGGAGAGAGAGTGTATGGTTTTTGGAGGGGCTAAAGGGGAGAGAGAGAGTGAGGTGAGGCTGAATGTCAATACCTCATCAAGGCCATTAAAGGCTTACTTCAACTCCCCATGCAAGTGACATCATCTTCTATCTCTTCTTTTGTCATTTCTTTAAAATATCTAGGAGCAAAATGGTCATTTCCACCTTGCACATTTCCCAAACTGCCCTTGGGCTAAAAATGAATGGTGGGCCTAAGAAACGGGCTAGAAAATGAATAGGAATGGGCTCGGGAATTTGTTGGGCTTGAAACGGCTCAAGGTTAAACAATGAGCTAGGAAGGGTAATTTGGTCAGTTTGGTTTAACGGGCTCACTTGCTTGTCTCAAGCCTACCATGGTGGCTATCCTTGTAGGCTCATTTCCTTGGTCCTTAAATCTCTTTTCCAAAAACTCGGTTTAACTAGCATTGTCGACTATCGAAGAAGCATTGTCCAAAAGTTTATCTTTGGACGTTCCCAAAAATTTGGAATTCAATCTTGGATTCTTATGCCTTGTCAATTTTACCCAAATGCCATTTTGATATAACTCAGACTGATAGGCAGCTTTGAGAATTCACGCGTAGCTGACTTATGCCAAATCACATTCAAGACATCTCGACACATGGACGTCTTTGATTACATGAAATTGCGGAGGATAGATTTTTATTTCAAAGTACACGATTACTAAGGATCAACATAGGGTCATTTGTGGGCTCGATAATAGTAAACAGAATCACCCATCGTCCCATTTTATTCTATCCACGAATTGACTTATAGTCGTCCCTAAAATCGGCCTTCATATCTATAGGATTGTCCTTACGCAAGTCTCACGGTCGAGTTGTTTTCCCAGATCAAGTGCTTTAGTCGCATGAGTTTTGTCCTCATTAGCCTTTTCCCTTGAGGTCAGTATCTTGGGAATGATTAATTTCAAGTAAGATCAACCAACAATACATTGACAAAATTCATGTTCATTCATCCCTCAAATGGTTCGAATTTCAAGACGTCATAGACAACGTTAATGCCGATTGTCTTCTTAAAGTAATAGCAGAAGTATTTTGTGTGTTTTCTTTGTAGAGAGAGAGGGGAAGAGCATTCTACTTCAACACGTTCTTTTTGTGTCTCTTAATTATATTATGAGGAAGTTACTTGAACTTCCCTTAAAAGACAACTGTTCGCGCCTCTTGAAAGTGTGTCCTCATGACACACCACTTTAGGTGAATTGATGTCTATTAAACACATCACATCATGGATGAACCATTGTGATATAACAACTTCCCACATGTTAATGATGCTCAAAATTGACATGGAGTCCCACAACGAATAATACCTATTATTGGTATTCTAGGGTGTTAACAAAATTGTAAAGTTTCAGAAGCTGAAGTGTTTCAAATTAGTCCACTAACGGCAATGTAAAATGCTCTCTCGTTTTTTTTTTTTTTTTTATCTTCACGAAAACTCTTCCGATGATAACGGAGAGATCGGCTACTCGCGAGATAGCATTGCTTTTGAAAATGAGACCGGTCGACGAAAAACAAAGGACTTGTAACAACGAACGTTGGTAATCCTCTTTATGAGGGTAGAGACAATAATAGTAGTGACGAGGGTTGCGCAAACCTGCCATTTCCCCCCTCTTTCTGGGCCATTATAAATTATGTCAAAAGATTATATTTTTTTGCATTAGTGGCTATGGTTTTCCTTACGCAATAAAAATTTTGGTCTATTGAAATTATCTCTACTGTGCGCATATATCTAATGAACTACATTTCATGGCATTAGATAAGCTCATACCTATGTATTATAGCTGCTGATATAGTTGATCTCTTGAGCTTATCCCCTCGGTACATGAATTTTGCTGTAAATTTCAATATTACTTTACATATATAACTGTATATCTGTCGTAATTGAATCGACCTGCAAGTCTGTCCTAATGAAGCAATGGACGTACATTGTCCAACTTGAATTCATTAGACTCTGTCTAAATCTAGATTTACATGAATACATCACTGAACTTGTAATAAGCCAATAAATTGTCAATGCATTTGATCTATAGATCTCTGCTCTAGGCTAAATTCGACTAGTAAAAAAAATTTGGACAGCTAAGGTTGCATATAGTATTGATAGAAAATAGATATGGATCATAAAGAATGAATTTACTCAAACAATGATGATCAATTAAATAAGTCACCCAATAGAGAACTGGTTAATTGTCTTAAAAGTCCTAAATCTATTGTATGGTCGCCAATTCAATCATAAATTTTTTAATTTTGTTAATTTAATCCTAACCCTTTTGACAATTTATTAATGCAGTCATTTCAACCAATTTTGGTTGGAATCATTGACATTGACGCTAGCCATCTTAATGGCACGGCTGGTGCTAACATGAATGGTTGTTGCAATTTCTTTCCATTGTCAAGACTTGATCGCTATTGGAGGGAAATAGAGAAAAAAAAAAAGGGAAAGAGAATAAAATAAAAAAATGAAACTTAAAAATTGCAATAATTATCTATGTCAATATTGTCCGTGCCATTTAAGATGACTGACAAAAACTGAACTGCCACATCAGTGATTTTCTACTAAAATTAGCTTGAAAGATTATGTTGAAAAATCATCAAAAGGTAAGAGTAAATCGGGCAAATTAAAAATAGGACTGAAATGATTGTTGTATAATAGGTTCAGCGTTTTTTGTAATTTTGTCTTTTGAACTCATCCACACCACATAGTCTATTAGACTCGCCGTTGATATACTTGGGCTTTTGATATAAACTAAATTATAGGAAGTCAGCATGCTAAATAATCAATTATAACAATATGATAATTAGAGTAGTTTTTTTATATTGTCTCACATTAAGAAAAGTGAGTAAATTTGAACTCGTGCAAGTACGGGAAGCTTACCAGTTTTTTACGATTGTAAGGAAGGGGCGTTAAAAAAGGGTGTGCCGTGCCGCAATCCACTTTTGATTTTATAATCTGAAATATTCATCACTTTAAATAAGATGGGCATTTCTTCTGCTTATTTTTTCAATGCTTTGAGATGCTAAGTCGTGGAAATTTTCTTTTTATTTCAGTGTCATTCTCATTTGGATAGCATATGATGGTTATTATTTTTGCCTCCCGAATTAAAGCACAAGCCCTTCCAATTTTTTTTACTCCTCTGTTAGCGTCTGATGGTAAAAATCAAGTTTGGACACCGAATTTGGATTCTTAATTACTTCATAGAGGATACTGCATACATCGAAAGATTCGTAATAATCATTATAATATATGGAGCTTTATATGAAAAACACTTGGCAATGAAAACATATATAGTGTGCTCAATTCTCGCAAAAGATTTTCATATTTTTTTTAGGGTTAATACCATTAAAGATCCCAAATTGACTAGCCATGACATATTTATTCAGCATGGCATAATTGACATTGACATGGATATATATTTTTTAATTTTTGATAATTTTTTGCACTTTTTTCTTTTTCCCCTTTCCCTTCTCTTTTTGCCAGTTGCCAATGAAGGCTGGCCTCGCTTGCAAAAACTATTTACATCAGCACCAATCATGTTAGATAGGATAGCTGGTGTCCACATTTGTGATTTCTGACTTGAATTAATCAAATAGATTGAATTGGTACTAATATGAAATATATTTATGACTAAATTGATTTAATTAAAATGTTTATGACTGAATTGGTATTTATGCAATTTAGGACTTTTTTGGTACCATTCTCCGTTAATACTTCAACTTATTTAATTAATGTGATAATTCGTGAAAAGGGCATCATTTGGAGTAACATGAAAAAATGTCGACGGTGCAATTTGAGTATAAGTTGACTAATATATATTTTAATATTGATACTTTAATATTATTTTCTTCGGTGGACGAGGCACCACATCATATGACCTTTGATTGCCCTAAAAGTCAGCAAGGCGTAACATATGCCGACCCATCCATGTCCCTGAAGATAAGGTTTCAATTTTCCCGTCCAATTGCTGCGGAGGTTGACTCTGGACGCATGATTGATGATTCTCATTGTGCACTTTATAATTATAATAAGAAAAAATGACAGCTGCTATGACTATCTAGCAATAATGCAATTTAATAATCAAGCTCGCTATCAAACGTTTCATCCGCACGCATTGCATAGCACCTTTGGTTGGGAAATTGCCCCATTGATTATAAATTTATTGTAAAGATATCAATTCAATTTTAAACTTTTCAATTTTATTAATTTAATCCTATGTTTGCCTAACTTCAAATGTAATCCCCCTAGCCAATATTCTCAAGAAATCGTGGATGTGAGGTGCACCACATAGGATGGTTAAAGGTACTTAAACCACCGCGTCTCTAGGAAAAAAATTGGTTGGAAAAATTACTTTGGAATTTCTTGCAAAGATTTATAACTAAATTGATAAAATTAAAATAATTGTAATTGTTTTGATAGCCATACAAGAGATTTATGGCTGATGATATATTTTTCCTCACTATTTTTTATTTAGACAAAGTTCTCAATCAGACAATTATTCAATTACTTTTAGTGGGTATGTGGAGATCTTGACAAAGTCGTACATTTATTTTTCTAGTCTATTTAATAATTCCAAATGAAAGCGAAATGCATGTTCAATCATTTTCTACAATTTTCTGACACATTCTTAAGAATCTCCAAATACCCTTTCTTTTTCATCAGATGAATCTCCACTTATGCATAAAAAAGTAGGAAATGTGATTTGGTTGGTGAGTTGTATAGGATAAATTTAGGAGGAACATGTTCATAAAAGCCCCTAGGCGGAGCAAATTGGAGGAAAATACTCACAATTTAGAAATTTTATCTCCTTTTTTCATCCCGCAAGAATATAAATTTTCTCAAAAAGTTTTCACTCGGATTTCGTCAACCCCATCCCTAATCCACCAACCATGGCATTAATATTAAAACTTACTCTTTTACTTGATTGATCCTCCCCACAAAGGTTTCATGTCCAAATTTATCAAGATGGGCTTGTCCGATGAAATTGGAAAAAAATTGCAGAAAGTATTCATTTTTAGATGTTTGTAAACTTGACTAACAAAAAAAGAAATTAAAATTTGTTAGACGCTAGATGTAAATTGATAATTGAATCTTATTAAACCATTGGGGTTTGCTCTAATGGCCACTATTCCCACACAGGAAGGGAGAGGTAGAGGATTCACATTCCCACCTTCTCAGGGGATTTAGGTGAGAGCGATGTAGTTTCAGGTGTGGGTTTTGACTCTCACACCTTGAATAAAGACGTGACAAAAATCTAAAAGTAAAAGTAAGAGTGAGGTTAGAGTAGGAATAGGTAGAACCGACAAAAAAAAAATTGAATTGTATTAATTTCATACCAAACATAGAAGAAAGATAATTGTCAATAAGTTATAGTATTGTCATAAATTATTAATAGAATATAAATGTAGATGATAAACTGAAGTGCTGAAAAGAGAAATACAAATTTGTGAGACGATAAATAATAATTGATAACTGAATATTATTTGGTTTGTACCAAACACGAAGAA
The DNA here is from genome assembly GCA_014858505.1 of Corymbia citriodora subsp. variegata. Taxonomy (NCBI): domain Eukaryota; kingdom Viridiplantae; phylum Streptophyta; class Magnoliopsida; order Myrtales; family Myrtaceae; genus Corymbia; species Corymbia citriodora. The sequence continues at coordinate 330 of MU090420.1, read as the reverse complement.
GGATAATAGTCAACAAGTTCTAGTATTGTCATCAATCGTGTTTCTGTTGAATGAACTCAGTAACCCCTCCCTTACTCACCACATTACATAGATTTTTGACTTACCAGAGTTTGCTTAGTCAATTCTAATTAAAGTTACCAAACAAGTTTTATTTCATCGGTTAATGAAATTTGTAATTTTTAGCACTTAATTCGGTTTTATAAACAATCCTAAAAATTGGAATTTTTAATGTGTCATGTCATTATCTTTTAATGCTCGTATTGTCATTACATGTCTTTCCATAATTTAGTTTGGACTTGACTGCATATTTTATTTACACTTGTATGGAAA
>MU090419.1:0-29632 GCA_014858505.1 Corymbia citriodora subsp. variegata | reverse complement strand
TTTCTTTATTTTTAAATATATTTATCATGATTTAAATTTATCAGAAAAATTTTCTGACAAATTAAAACCTAAAAGCTATGTAAGGTGATACATCGGCAAACAACGATAAATTAACTGTCATATCAACATGTCTGTTTACTTCTTTTTCCATTAAGTTATATATAGTTGTTTTGCTTGGATTCCTCCCACGACAAAATATCTTTCATTGAGAGTCATTTTTCGGTTTTTAATTAAAGGAAACTAGGGTTTTCGCTAACTCTAGACAGGAAACATCATAGGCAACAGGAACCAACAGCTTTAATTTGAACATAATTGCACAAACTCAAATCGTGTTGGAATTTAATCGATAACAAGACCTAGAACGGACTAAATGAAATAACTATACTGGAATTTAATCAATAACATAATCCTTTTTTTTTTTTTTTATCAATGACACAACTTGAGAACACAAAAATACTATACCGAAATTTAATCGACGACACCGGGATAGAGATTACACGTCGGAATTTAATCGACGACACGAATTGGAAATTTACAACTAGGGAAATAAAGTACAGTGTAGGAAAAAAAAGAAATTGAAAAGATAGTAAATTATTTGATTTGTGCGGGGCTCTAGTAGACGACTGGGGGTATTATAGTCTGGGGGTAACTGCATTCTGACGGTGTCTAGTAGTAGCATTTCTCTGAATGGTTCCCTTCGATTTCCTCTATGCCCATGACGCCATGATTCTGCTCCCAAGCAATTGTTTTTTTTTTTTTCCTAGATGGCGCGTTAACTGCCTCGTGATCTTGCTTTTGCATGATCGTCGTCCTGGGTTCTTGCTTAACTGTTCCCCCCACCAAAATGCATGCCCATTTCTCCTCGGTCTCAGATGCTCCAGTGATTTTGAATCTCCATGTTCGCGCTTCAACGTTCCCTAAGTGGACACCTACCAATCAATCCATCGCTTTGTCTAGGGCTGGTAACCATATCCTTATGCCTCTCATGTTTTTTAAAGCACTTTGATGGTGTGCTGCTTTTCTCCCATCAGTATTCACGCTGATATCTGTACCCATGGCTGCTGACTGACTGTTCATCAACGAATGTCGACGACTGAATATCCATCACTAATGGGTATTATAAGTATCGACCTCTATGATTTATTAGATATATTGAGATATTCTGGATATTCTAACTATTATGAATATCCTTATCATATTTTGGATATCTTTATAATTGATTGTAATTAATTATATAATATTTTATTACCGCAAATAGTTTCCCTATAAAGCCTATAAATAGGCTCTTGTATTTCTCATTACCAACCAATGGCAGTCATTGCATTATTCTTTTTTTTTTTTTCATGTATCAATATGATAAATTGACACGAACGATTTATAAACTGTAGTCCAATATATAATTTGGTGCTTAAAATTTTAATTTGTTTATTGTGATTTATGAACTTTAACCTATTGACACCTAAATTTTGATTGATTATTAGTAATTTAATGCACAAAAATTTAGGGATTAACTTTAACCCTAAACAAAAATATTAGAATTAAATTACATAACATATAGTTTTAGGAACATTTATTATTATTGAATTTGCATTGGACCAGTGATGGATTGGCTCCAATTGATAATTTTAAGCTTTAATTTGTAGTCTACAGTGAGAGAGAATTTGACTATGCTCGTTAATAAGAAACGAGTTGGAAGATGAGAATATTCTTGAGAATATTTGCATTATTTTTTCAATATTTATAAAATGTGTCGAATGAAATATCAAAAAAAAATTGTATGTAGAATACAAAAATTAAATAAATAATATGTAAATTTATGATCTTACCTTAAATAATATAACCACCTCACTTGTAAAAGGAGGCCGCACAATTACCATTTGAGACACGAAAAAGACAGTAAAAGAGAAAACGTCAAGGGGAGTGTCTTTGCTCACTTTCTCTGACAAGGTGCAGATAGGAAAGAGAAAAGTAAAAAAGAGTGTGCGGGTCGTCTTCTTTGATAGGGAGGAAGTCTTCGAGCGTCGACAAAACCGACGCTTACTACCCACCATCCGCGGCTATCATTCCTCTGTGATTGCCGCTGCTGCTCGTCCAAGCCGGGGCCTGCATCATGCTGCCCCTGCTCACCGAAACCCAGGCCGACGCCACGAGCCGCCTGACGACGCTGCAACTCCCACCGTCGAGCGCTTCAGCCCTTCAACGTCCCTCATAACCCGTGAAGACTCGGCCGCTGAACTCAGCGGCACCACCAACTTCGAGCTCGTCGCTACCCACTTGCGACGCACTGCTGCACACCTCGACGTCTTTGCTTCTCACCCAGTCCACGACAGAACAGCTGCTCCGTTTGCCTCCGTTCCAGACGCGCAGCAATTTCGGACTTCCATACTGACGCCGTTATTTTGTCTCTCTATTTCTGTGGCGTGTGGGTGCAGGAATAATGACCCATTATTGATAAAAAAAAATTGGGAGGAGACATTCACGGAGAGATAGAAGCGGTGGCTGTGAAGACTGAAAGGAAAGTGCACTGACTTTTACTTTCTTTATGCAAATTCCACTTAAAGTCGATCCATCGAAGGCCCATCCTCGCTGTTTCGTGGAGTCCCCACGCTGGTGGCGTCCAATTAGTCCACGAGTCGTCCTTATGTGGCTAGAACTGGGAACCGCACCAATTCACCACTTCACGATCGAGATTCGCAAATTGCCAAATTTACAAGTAAATATTCGAATTAGGTAAAATATCTTATCTAATTTTATTTCGAATATTTTATTTCTTTATTGGAAATATTGTTGAAGCACATGTTCACAATATTGAGTAGCCTTTTAAATTAGGAAATTTTCCTAATTTCACCACGTGCATATGATTGTCAGTCCGATTTCTTACCTGAAATATAATTTACAATCGCATAAAAAAACCGTCAATCCGATCTCATGCTTGAGATATGATTCGCGATTTTTTGAAAAATTGGCCAATCTGATCTTAAGCTCGAAATACGATTCGTCAATTTATTTTCATATTAAACGGACATGAATGGTATCTTACTTGATTTGATGCCGGGCTTGATGTAAATGTGATTTCTTTCAATATTTGCTTGATCTTAATTATTTTTTTCTATAAAAAATCCCAAAAAGATTAGACAATAAATTAGAGTAAATTCTTTTGACATAATATTGTGTATTTAGGGAATTTTCTTATTCCGAGTTTTTTTCTAAATAAAAATACCAAAAAAAACATTAATTTAGGATGTTAAATTTTCTTTAATTGCATGTTTAGTTATTGGGAAATTTTAATTTAATAAAAAATAAGAAAAATAAAATATAAAAAAATCACGCGTGTGTCACGTAGAATTAAGCCATCACTTGCATGTCATCTAGTTATTGCACATTTAAAATCATTTAAATTTGTGCCACATTAGGATAGTTGCAATCTAACATTATTCTTGTCATCTCATTAGGTCATATAGTTAATGTCCGTTACATATAATTTGCATGTCGCATGTCATTTTAAACATTTTAGGCTTTATTAAATAAGAGAAAATCCAAAAATTCGAGTGATCGCGTGTTAATTAGAAATCACTTTTAGGTTGATGTGATTTTCTAACTAATATTACATATGCTTTCGTAGCTTCAAGATATGTAATTTCCTCTATTTCCTCGCAATTTATTTAATGCTTTGATCATTGAGTGTTAAATAATGGTTGTGCATGTGCTTGATCACCTCACATGTTAGGGAGTAGGATAAAATTAATCCAAATTGCCTGCAAATCAATTTTTTAAAATAAAAGAGAAAATGTGCCGAAACTATGTTAGAGAAATCTAATGTAATCAAGTCCCTAATCCCATAGTTTTTGGTTCGTAGGAGTAAAGTAATTCTCTCGTTACTTTACTTGGGTTTCTAATCAACCCACCAAAAACAGATTAGTGGCGACTCATAATTAAAAATCATTTGCATACTAAAAACTTGAATTCTAGGTCGCGAATTGATATGGGCTTGGGAGAGCTCGAGCTAAGTTTAGGCTTAGTAATCCATTAGTCAAACCCTAGGTGGTCCAACCTGCTCCCAAAGGTGAGGTCGCGACAGATTTATGAACTTTAACCCAATGTGTAATGTGGTCCATGAACTTTTAATTGGTTTAAAATAATTCATGAACTTTTAGTATATGTTTAATATCATTTTTGAACTGTATGGAAATTTTCAGTACAAGCCTTTCATTTTATATTAAAGATTTTCATATAGTTCATGAACTATATTGAACATTATCAAAATTCACGGGCTATATTAAACAAATTAGAAGTTAAGGGATCACATTACACATTAGGTTAAAGTTCAAGAACTACATTAAGTAATAAAAAATTTATAAATCAAATTGCACGTTGGGTCAAAGTTACAAAATTGCTTATGTTATTTTCCTGTATCAATAAATCTGCCTCTTGAGTTTGACTTGCCTTTGCTTGCTAAACCTCATGAATATATTAGCCAGTTTAGAAAAAAAGAGCTCTATGTTGAAAAATGTCTCTTTTACACCTTAAAAAAATGGTAGTATTAGATATTAAATTAGAATTAGACCTGATAAGTAGCCTGGTTGATTTAGCTCGACCCACCCATATGAGCAAATCTATCAAGAAGTCCATGGTTACGCCACTTATCGACTCAATTATTTGAAACCTATATTGAAATTGCGTCCTACCGAGAAATTTTCAAACATATTAGCTGATGCATTGTCTAAGAGACCTGTGCCTCGTTGTTTGTATGGGAAGCATAAGTATTACTTTGTGAAAAGGGTGCTAAGCTATCTTCATAGGCCAATCACTCGAATCTTTATCACCCATAACGTCATATAACCATTTCGCTGGAATTGGAACCAAGTCAATTGAATGTCCAATGGAAAAATTATGCACGGTCACAATTTGGTCGATTTCTACAAAATATTACTCGGAAAAAGATCCCACACAGGGTATATTCCCTTTCTTTCAACATCTCACTCATCTACCCAAAATCTGAGTGCCAATTTTGAGCCATAAAGCCACCCCCGGCCAGGAATCAAATTTTCCGCAAATATGGTCGACATGTCAATTTGAATGAAGACTTGGAAAAGTAAGTTAACATTGACCAACGATCGAGACTTATGTGGCTCTGCGCTGTTCCCTTATCATCCCCCACGGCGATTGAAAACGGAAAATACTTTTTATCTTGCAAATATATCATCAATGAGAAGGACTTGTTCACCGGAAAATGCGGTCCAGCTGTATAGGAATTGTCATAGAGGCTTCGGGGGAGTGATCTTCCAATCTATAAGTATGGTCATCTATCTTGTTAACCGTATGCAGGCCTGAACCATTTCCTACTTCCCAAAACCCAACCATCACCAGAGTCATGGTTTCTTTCTGTTTGCTGTCCACCCAGTCTCCTTTAGCTATCATCTTCTTCTTCTGGCTCTTCTTGGTTGGCACCCCTTCATCCGATGGTGCAGGCGTTTCTGCTTCCTCCACTCATTTTTCCACTATCCACTCGACCGAGAATAAGGATGGAGCAGTGGCTCTCCTGAATTGGAAATCTACTCTTGACAACCGTAGCCAATCTATCCTCTCTTCATGGCACGGCGACAATCCTTGCAGCTTTACCGGTGTCACTTGTGACGACTCCAGAGCCATTGTCCATCTAAATCTTTCCAATCTCAATTTGAGAGGAACTCTAGACGGCCTCGACTTCTCGTGCTTAACCGGTGTGGTTAGCTTTGAACTTGCCAACAACTTGATCTATGGCTCAATTCCCTCAAGTATTGGTAACCTTTCCAAACTCAACTCTCTTAATCTTTACTTCAATGAACTATCTGGGGACATTCCTCCAAGTCTAGGTATGTTAGAGAGTCTTCATTATTTGGACCTATCTGCAAACAACTTGAGTGGACACATCCCTTGGGAGATTGGACGGTTGGATTCTCTTTTGGAACTTGATTTTGGCGAAAACAAGTTCACCGGTCCTATCCCTGCTTCACTAGGGAACTTGAGCAACTTGATTCATCTTTCTCTATGGAAAAATCAACTTTCAGGGCCCATTCCTGCTACTCTTGGAAAATTAGGCAATTTAACCGGATTAAGCATTTCCGGCAATAACATTTCTGGTTCCATTCCGACAGAGATAAGTGACTTGAGGAATTTGAAAGTTCTTTACATACGGCAAAATGGACTTTTAGGACCCATACCTTCAGAAATTGGGAGGCTCACTTCTCTTATTGAACTTGTCCTATCAGATAACAAACTTAGTGGCTCAATTCCTCGTTCCATTGGAAACTTGACAAGTTTATCCATTCTTTACCTCTTCCAAAATGGACTTTCAGGACCCATACCTTCAGAAATTGGGAGGCTCACTTCTCTTAAAGATTTAGATTTTGGGGGAAATGATTTGTCCGGTCCTATCCCTGCATCAATTGGAAGCCTAGCCAATCTATCTCGATTAGTCCTTGCCTACAATAAATTCTTTGGCTCCTTGCCTTCTGAATTCAATAAGTTAACACAATTGACTACTTTGTTTCTATATTACAATGAACTAGAGGGGGAACTACCACAAAATGTATGTCTTGGGAGATCATTGCAATATTTCATCATCACCGATAATCATTTTACGGGTCCCATTCCCACGAGCCTAAAGAATTGTAGCACATTAATAAGATTGAGGCTAGATGGAAACCTACTTACTGGAAACATATCAGATGCTTTCGGAATATATCCACATCTATATTTTATAGACTTGAGTCATAATCATTTGAGCGGCGAACTTTCATGGAAATGGGAGCAATGCCGTAATTTGACGAGCTTAAAAATATCAAACAACAACATTTCTGGTGAGATACCAGCAATATTTGGAAGGATGGCCCAATTACAGTTACTGAACCTTTCTTCAAATAGTTTAAGGGGAGAGATTCCGAGGGAAATGGGAAGCTTGTCAATGTTGTTGGAACTCGATCTAAGCAGCAATGCGATCATGGGAAATGTCCCGATCGAGATTGGACTTTTATCCCATCTGGCACATCTAAACTTAGCATCAAACAATTTGAGCGGGTCGATACCGGTGCAGCTAGGCTCATGCAAAAGCTTGTTGAGCTTGAACTTGAGTAGAAACAAATTTTGGAGAAGCATTCCTCCGGAGATAGGCAACGCACAAGTCCTCGAGGTTCTCGATTTGAGTCATAATATTTTGTCAGAAAATATGCCGGGAGAGCTTGCAATGTTGAGAAACTTGCAAATTCTTAATATCTCCCATAATGGCCTATCTGGTCCCATCCCACATACTTTTGGTGATATGTTGGCCTTGACTTCTATTGATATATCCTACAATGACCTGGAAGGTCCTCTCCCTAATGTCAAGGCTTTCAATGAGGCTTCATTTGAGGCAATTCAATGTAACAGAGGGCTTTGTGGAAATGTTGTTGGTTTACCAAGATGCAATTCTATTGGGAACAAGAAAGGTAATCGACATGTTAGAGCTAGAATCATAGTTTTCCTCATTCTCTCGTTCTTGGGGTGTCTCATAATCTCTTGCATCTTGATTGTTGTTATAATCATCAATCATCGTCGCAGAAAGATTATGAAGCACGACAAACGGGCAAATGATTTGGATTTCATGTGTATTTTGAGTTATGATGGCAAAGTTTTCTATGATCGAATCGTTGAGGCCACGGAAGGATTCGACTCCAAGTACTATGTGGGTGAAGGAGCATATGGAATTGTTTACAAAGCTGAGATATCAGAAGGTCAAACGGTTGCTGTCAAGCAAATCTTGTCATCCCAAGAAGATACTGCAATCATTGATTTGGTACCATTTGAAAGGGAAATTCAATCCTTGACAAATATACGCCATCGCAACATTGTGAAATTTTATGGCTTTTGCTCTCATGTGCAACGTTGTTTTTTGGTGTATGAGTATATGGAAAGAGGAAGCTTGAGAACGGTTTTAAACGATGATCAAAGAGCAATAGAATTTCAATGGGACAAGAGGATAAATGTGGTTCGAGGAGTTGCGGATGCATTATCTTATATGCATCACGGATGTTCTACTCCATTGATTCATCGAGACTTGACTAGTAATAATGTTCTATTGGATCGTGATTATGAGGCTCATGTTTCCGATTTTGGCACTGCAAGGCTGTTGAGGCCAGATTCATCAAACTGGACAGCTATTGCCGGTACCATCGGGTATATTGCTCCAGGTACTTCGCAATTTTTTGTTTAATTTTGATGGCATTAGATGTCATGCTTCTATGATTGAACTCTTACTAGTTTAGTGCGGCTCATTAGTTATTTAGTCATCTTATGGAAATTTCTTTTACTTATTTAGAGCTTTCAAGTTGTATTGATAAAAAGCTTTCGATTTTCCTCATAAGTAAGAATTGGCAAATGATAAAAACATCATAATCAATCCATATCAAGGACATTAAGTTCGTGTTACTTAGAAGATGCTCATATTTTAAGAGTTGAACAGAATTTTTGGAACTTTGCCAAAGCATAAGCTCCCGTATTGAAATCAGTGTTGTAAGTATAGATTAAGTGGAAATCTGTACTTGTAATCGTCACATGTCATGTGATGAGTAGTAATGCAACTTATGATCGAGATTGAAAAACAATGGATTCTCCACTTGCAGAGCTTGCTTATTCTACAGTTCCTACTGAAAAATGCGATGTGTATAGCTTTGGAGTTGTCACATTAGAGACAATCATGGGAAAGCATCCAGGAGATTATATCTCTCGGGAATGTTCATCGTCCACCCAAACTGAGTCGATGATGTTGAAGGATGTGCTGGATCAACGTCTATCGCCTTCTAGACTTGGCCTTCGAGAGGCGCGGGAGGTGGTATTGATCGCCAAGCTAGCATTTGAGTGCTTGCAAGCCGACCCAAGGCTTCGACCGACAATGGGACGAGTCTCACGTGAGCTTTGCTTTCAAGTACCCTTGGATATGCCACTCTCTGCAGTCAGCGTAAAGCAACTTCGTGATCTTAATGTCAAAAAATTAGGAGCATTTTAGGAGACGGTAAGATTTGAAGTTTTCATGTGCTATTTTGTTTGGTTTTCAATCACGATGACGATCGCCTTTTGAATATCTTCTTAGTTCTCACTAATCCCAATCACGTGATTTCTGATTTTCACTGCAGAGCTAGCTTCTCTATGAACATCATAGAGTAGTGCAGTATTTATAGTTTGAAGTCGTGATACTAAGTGATTATCGGAAGCCTTCTGGGAAGAACCCATTTCCCAATTATTTCCATCCTTTTGCCGAGTGATCAGGATGTGAATTTGCAAAATGCAGTGGATCAACATCTTTTGCCTTCTTTGTATCTATCGCTATAAGAGACAATAGTACTAGTAATATGTGAACTTTTATCGATGCATAGTGTCATAATTGAACTTTTGATTGATTCAGTTAAATCAATTTTAAGTAAATCAATTTTGAGTAATGTTCGCTATTGTCCTGAAACTTTCAATTGGTCCAATTAAATTCCTAATATATTTTAAAATGTTTATGACATCCTTTCCTTAATTAGTTTACACCAATTAAATTAAGGTGGTGTTTAAATGAAATATTGCTTAAAAGTATTAATTTGAAACCTAGTGTTGATTTTTTATCCTCTCACCTAGAGTAGAACTAGTAGTTTATGAAACAAATATTTGCGCACGCGAGATCTCACTGGATCCCGGACCCGCGTCGTGTTGCCTAGGGGCAGCCTCCATTGTCGCCACAAGCGACAAAGGTTGCAACGTTTCAATTTTTGTTGTTTTCTTTTGTCGTAATTTCTATGTCATTTATATTTATATTTATTTTATATTTAAAAAGTTTTTATTTTCCTTTTCTTTATTTTTAAATATATTTATCATGATTTAAATTTATTAGAAAAATTTTCCAACAAATTAAAACCTAAAAGCTATGTAAGATAATACGTTAGCAAACAACGACAAATTAACTGTCATATCAACATGTTCGTTTACTTGTACAACGAAATAATCGATTCTAAATAAGGAAAAAGTATATATAGTTGTTTCGCTTGGATTCCTCCCACAACAAAATATCTTTCACTGAAAGTCATTTTGTGGCTTTTAATTAAAGAAAACTAGGGCTTTGCACAAACTCTAGACAGGAAACATCATAGGCAACAGGAACCAACAGCTTTAATTTGAACAGAACTGCACAAACTCAAATCGTGTTAGAATTTAATCGATAACGAGATCTAGAATGGACTAAATGAAATAACTATACTGGAATTCAATCGACGACACAAATCTTTTTTTTTTTTTTTTATCAATGACACAACTTGAGAACACAAAAATACTATACCGAAAATTAATCGACGATACCGGGATAGAGATTACACGTCGGAATTTAATCGACGACACGAATCAGAAATTTAGAACTAGGGAAATAAAGTAAAATAAAGATATTGAAAAGATAGTAAATTATTTGATTTGTGCGGTACTCTAGTAGACGACTGGCGGTATTATGGTCTGGGGGTAACTGCATTCTGACGGTGTCTAGTAGTAGCATTTCCCTGAATGGTTTCCCTCGATTTCCTCTATGCCCATGACGCCATGATTCTGCTCCCAAGCAATTGATTTTTTTTTTTTCCTAGATGGCGCGTTAACTGCCTCGTGATCTTGCTTTTGCACGATCGTCGTCCTGTGTTCTTGCTTGAGTAACTGTTCCCCCCACCAAAATGCATGCCCATTTCTCCTCGGTCTCAGATGCTCCGGTGATTTTGAATCTCCATGTTCGCGCTTCAACGTTCCCTAAGTGGACACCTGCCAATCAATCCATCGCTTTGTCTAGGGCTGGTAACCATATCCTTATGCCTCTCATGTTTTTAAAGCACTTTGATGGTGTGCTGCTTTTCTCCCATCAGTATTCATGCCGATATCTGTACCCATGGCTGCTGACTGTTGATCAACGAATGTCAACGACTGAATATCCATCACTAATGGGTATTATGAGTATCGACCTTTCTGGTCTATTAGATATATTGAGATATTCTGTATATTCTAAATATTATGAAACTCTTTCCAGAATAACCCCCCAAAAAAAAGAAGAAGAGCCTAACAGATTCAAACAGATTCGTCTCTTTTATGGACCAGATAAGCAAGCTCCAGCCAGGAAACACAAAGGCAGAGAACAAAAGCTTAAGTACAGATAGAGGAAACTTGATACTGTTAAAAAGAGTATGGATCGAATTCCATCTCCAACAAGACAGAGAAGTGCAAGGCCACTTGTGTGCAGCCATGCCACCGAACCAAAGTGACGGTAATCCTTTTCCTTGCCCCCATGTCAGGGGATACTGCCAATTACCAATGCTGGCTACCAATTATTTTTCTTTGGCTGGAGAGGAACTATTACTATTTGTTTAGAAAAGCTACAACAGTTGAACAGTCATGAAGACATCTTCTTATATGCGATATAGCCTGCCCGGACTTCTTCAAAGCAGACTTGCGAGTTTTGAAATGAAAGATGAACATCACTCAATTAAACTCGTTAAAAATCGTCACTTAAAATATCTATATCATGCAGAAGCTTCAGACTCCACGTGAAAGCAGCAAACAAAAGAAGAGAAATCCAAAAGATAGAACAAAAGGAAGGGCTAAGTACATTAGAGGAAAGAAGCAGCCGAAGTGACTGAATCACACATGTAATTTAAGTATATTCAAGCAAGCACGCTGCTCAGTATTTCAAACAATCATCCTCACCCACAAGCCATGTTAAGATTACAAAGTAACCTTTTACATTCCTTTTACATTTGTTCTTCATTCCTCCAAAAAGATAATGTCAGATCTAAACATTTACTTCAAATTTGATTTGTCATCCAAGAAAAACATTCATTCTTCAAAAAAGAGGAAACCTTTATTTTCTGAACCATACAGCCCATCTACATTCGAAGAGGAGAAGCGCTCTATGAACAAGGCAGATAATGTTGGACTCTATTACAACCGCATCATGTAACTGGATCCTATGTCATCCATAAAAGGAACTTTCTAATGTCCTTACACACATGTCCAACGCACATAAACAAGTTCTAAGAAGATTATATACGATCTGGCCAGCGCAACAATCTAAACCATCTCAATGGACAATGCTCAGAGAACCAAAACCACAAGACATACATCAATATCGCTTAGCTCGGAGCAACTCAGTGTTTTCACCAGTCCTCTCACACGGGTCATAAAATTCCACATTTCACCGGTCACCACACAACCAAAACATCACTCGAGAAGATATAGAGCGATAGTGTAACCGGACCTTGAGGCACTAATCCCCAGCTCTGAGACTCCATTGCCAAGCTCGACCGGAGCCTTGCCGAGGCAATAGCGCTGTGGAGAGGCATCAAGGATTCGACGCCGCCGCTCAACTCCAAGGGCAACCTAACACCACATATCACCACAAACAAAACGCACGGTGAATCTGGAGACGACCCAAGAAATCAATACGAACGTTCATCACGGGAGTAGCGAAAAGACGGATGCTTTGCTCCTCCGGCGTCGAAATTAACGCGAATGGCCATGCAATGAGTGCGATTTGAGGCGATTTTTACCGCGAGAAGGCGCGAGAGAAGCGCCTGGAAGAAGCGGAGGCGGAAGCGGCAGCGGAGGACGGGAGCGGAGCCGAGGGAGAGAGCGGGGAGTGATTGGGCTTGAGCGAGAGAGGGCGTATTCGAGAGGATAACCTGGAGACGACCTTCGAAGACGCCATTGCCGGAGGTTTTTGCAGGGTTTTCCTTTCTCCTTTTTCCCTGCGATCTCTCTCCCAAATGGCCGCCCTGCACAAGCTGATGCTGCTTCGGGCGGTTTTGCTAGAGTCACTGGCCTTTGTGTCACCGACCAATGGCAGTCGTTGCATTATTCTTATTTTTTTTTTTCATGTATCAATATGAGAAATTGACACAAACGGTTTATAAACTTTAGTCCAATACGTAATTTGGTGCTTGAAATTTTAATTTGTTCATTGTGATTTATGAACTTTAACCTGTTGACACCTAAATTTTAATTGATTATTAGTAATTTAATGCACACAAATTTAGGGATTAACTTTATTCCTAAACAAAAATATTAGAATTAAATTGCACAGCATATAGTTTTTAGAGCATTTATTATTATTGCATTTGCATTGGACCGATGACAGATGTGCTCCAATTAATAGTTCTAAGCTTTAATTTAACGAGTTGGACTAAGCGTATAGTGATACTATAAAGGGGACTATGAACTAAATTCATGCTAGAGTTGCAAACTTGTGACAAGTATGCTGTCTCACACATGGCTCTTCCTGGCCTTAATATGTACTGCCTGTCTATCACCAAGTTCCTTCTCAAACTATGAACTTAGATCATAATAAACTCTAGGATATCGGAAATTCTAATGTACAAGATCCCATAAAGGTAAGTGCAGAGCATATTCTAGGATTTTTCTCAATCATAGTGTTTCATAACCATCGTTCTGGACTAGAAGAGAATGGGAGTGTTTTAGAAGATCATGTTGGAAGTAGAGTACACAATACACTTCTTATTTCACTCTCTGATTTTTACAATGGAGACTCCTTACTTTTATATAGGCAGAGGAGGATACAAACGGCAAGAACATGCAGACTGGCCATGCTCGAACACAATTATGGGAACATACTAGCCACTTATGGGCTACAAACATAGAAAATCCTAAAGAAATCCCGTGATAGGCTATAAATAGTGATTTTTTGCCTGGTGATACAGTAAACAGTGGGCTAGATGAACAGTGACCCGGTGCTACAGTGATTTTGGCGCGGCTTTTATTTGTCTCTTCTGTCTCTAGCATTGTAATCATAGTCTGAGTCATCAGAGTTATGATGAGCTAGTTGTGCTTTGAGTGGAGCATCTTTATCTATATCTGATGGACTGGAGCTTCCGTTTTTTTCTCTTTTGAAAGCATAGATGAGATTCTCGATTTCTTCTGCCGACAGGTCGGGTGGACGGGAGGAGCTAGCATCGAAAGGATTGGAGAAAGAGGCATGATTTTGGGGAAATGATTCTCCCCAAGGGTCTGGTGAGAGCGGTCCCCCCTAAGGATCATAGGGGGTAGAGGAATCTGGGTTGTTTTGTCTGAAGACATTGAGAGCTTCTTGAATCTCATCTCTCACGGGATCCTAGGCTTCAAGGTGGTCCCAGGACATAGGGACATTTGCAAGAGGCCATGCTTTTGGTGGGATGGTGCGATTTTCTTGACATAGGATCATCTATAATTCTCGAGATGCAGATCTGCTGGTGGTGATGGAGTAAGGAAGTGTCTGGTGAATCCACGCAAATTCTTGAAAAACTTAGGGCTTATAGCTGGAGGTTCTTGCAACAGAAGGTTTGTCAGAAATCCATCCGGTGGGATGGCAATATGTCCATGGTCGGTGGAACAAGACAATGGTGTGTCTTTCTAGTTCAGGCCTTCCTTGACGATTTTGGATTTTGAAGAGTTCCTTCCAATATTGGAGCGGTTTAAACTATGCAAAAATATCCAAGAGATATTTATGGTTATGATCATGACCGGCTCTGTCTTTTATAAGAACCTACAAAATTTTATTAGTGGAAAATTCAATAGCTATGGTATACAGGTTGAATATGTACTAAAATAACCATTTCAAGTATTCTGGAAATTCATCATTAGGAGACAATTTGAGAGGATGAATGAATGGATATTGTGGGTGGAGTCCTTCTGGTCTGAGCCATGTTCTTTGAAAATTCGAAGGTGATATTCCCACAGTAATCCTGGAAGTTTTTCTTTCAAAACATTGTGTCGAATTGCCAGTGGGACATCGGGAGGATATTTTAGACTTGGCCAACCATCCTGTATGTTGGTGGTACGGTATGTCTCTTGGAGAGGTTCCTTTTTGACATACATGTTGATTGCTTCCAACGGTTCTTTTGGCCTGGACAAGAAGTCGGCAAAGACATTCTTAGTCCCTGGAATATGTTTAACATCAAAGGAGTATTTTGAAAACCATTCAGCCCATCGAAGCAACTGGGGGTGAGGAACTTGCTTTTGTTTGAATTTTAACATTTGAGGAAAGGAGGACATATCCATTTCAACGAGAAAATGATGTCCAATAAGGTGAAATTCGAACTTTTTGATACCATACTTGACTGCAAGTTTATCCTTGAAAGTGGAATGGTAGTGGATTTCTGCTTGAGAGAATTGACCACTTTTGTAGGCACAAATATACCTAATCCCATTAATTTCTTCGAAAAGAATGGCTGCCCGATATTTATCACTGGCATTAGTCTGGAGAATCTGGTTGCCAGTGGAAGGGATTCTTAAAGGAGGAAAGTGTTGCAAAGTCTGTTTGAGCTGAGAGAGCAGCTTGAGTCTATTTTTGTTCTCAAGGGGGAGCATTTTTCTTGAGCATTCTTTGGAGAGGTTTGAGGATTTTGGAAATTTGGGGAACAAAATTTTGGAGATAATTGACAATGCTAAAAAATTGCCGGACTTGCTTAGTGGTGAAATCTCGGTCGGGAAATTTCTGAAGTTTACCAACAATATGAGGTTTAGGACAATAGGTGCCTTCTTTTAGGCGCATACCAAGGAATTTAATTTCCTATTGGGCGAGAATCATTTTCTTCTGGAAAAGCACAATGCCATGCTTTTTGACGATCAGGACTGAAGAGAAAGATATCATCAATATATATCTGGGAATGGGAAAGAATGGGCTCAAAGATTTTACACAATTTCCCGTTAAGAAGTGATGAGTTGGAAGACGAGAATATTCACATTATTCTTTTAATATTCAGGGAATGTGTCGAATGAAATATTGACAAAATATTACATGTGGGATACAAAAATTAAATAGGTAATATGCAAATTTATTATCTTTCTTTAAATAATATAGTCCTTTCACTTATAAAAAGATGCCACATAATTAACATTGAGACACACGAAAAAGACAGTAAAAGAGAACATAAGAGGGAGGGTCTTTGCTCACTTTCTCTGTCAAGGTGCAGATAGGAAAGAGAGAAAAGTAAAACAGAGTGGACGGGTCGTCTTCTTTGAGAGGGAGGAACTCTTTGAGCGTCGACAAAACCGACGCTTACTACCCACCATCCGCGGCTATCATTCCTCCGTGATTGCCATAAAGCCACCCCCGGCCAGGCCTTAAATTTTCCGCAAATATGTTCGACACGTCAATTTGAATGAAGACTTGGAAAGTAAGTCAACCATGACCAACGATTGAGACTTATTTGGCTCTGCGCTGTTCCCTCATCATCCCCCACGGCGATTGAAAAGGGAAAATACTTTTTATCTTGCAAATATATCATCAATGAGGACTTGTTCACCGGAAAATGCGGTCCAGCTGTATAGGAATTGTCATAGAGGCTTCGGGGGAGTGATCTTCCAATCTATAAGTATGGTCATCTATCTTGTTAACCGTATGCAGGCCTGAACCGTTTCCTACCTCCCAAAACCCAACCATCCCCCAAGCCATGGTTTCTTTCTTTTTGCTGTCCACCCAGTCTCCTTTAGCTATCATCTTCTGGCTCTTCTTGGTTGGCACCCCTTCATCCGATGGTGAAGGCGTTTCTGCTTCCTCCACTCATTTTTCCACTATCCACACATCCGAGAATAAGGATGGAGCAGTGGCTCTCCTGAATTGGAAATCTACTCTTGACAACCATAGCCAATCTATCCTCTATACATGGCATGGCGACAATCCTTGCAGCTTTACCGGTGTCACTTGTGACGACTCTGGAGCGATTGTCCATCTAAATCTTTCCAATCTCAATCTGAGAGGAACTCTAGACAGCCTCAACTTCTCGTGCTTAACTGATGTGGTTAGCTTTGAACTTATCAACAACTTGATCTATGGCTCAATTCCCTCAAGTATCGGTAACCTTTCCAAACTCAACTCTCTTGATCTTTACTTCAATGAACCATCCGGGGACATTCCTCCAAGTCTAGGTATGTTAGAGAGTCTTCATTATTTGTACCTATCTGCAAACAACCTGAGTGGACACATCCCTTGGGAGATTGGACGGTTGGATTCTCTTTTGGAACTTGATTTTTCCGAAAACAAGTTCACCGGTCCTATCCCTGCTTCACTAGGGAACTTGAGCAACCTGATTCATCTCTATCTATGGAAAAATCAACTTTCAGGGCCCATTCCTGCTACTCTTGGAAAATTAGGCAATTTAACCGAATTAAGCATTTCTCGCAATAATATTTCCGGTTCCATTCCGACAGAGATAGGTGACTTGAGGAATTTGAAACTTCTTTACTTATGGAAAATGGACTTTCAGGACCCATACCTTCAGAAATCGGGAGGCTCACTTCTCTTATTGAACTTGTCCTATCAGATAACAAATTTAGTGGCTCAATTCCTCGTTCCATTGGAAACTTGACAAGTTTATCCATTCTTTACCTCTTCCGAAATGGACTTTCAGGACCCATACCTTCAGAAATTGAGAGGCTTACTTCTCTTAAAGATTTAGATCTTGGGGCAAATAATTTGTCCGGTCCTATCCCCGCATCAATTGGAAGCCTAGCCAATCTATCTCGATTAGTCCTTGCCTACAATAAATTCTTTGGCTCCTTGCCTTCTGAATTCAATAAGTTAACACAATTGACTGCTTTGTTTCTATATTACAATGAACTAGAGAGGGAAGTACCACAAAGTGTATGCCTTGGGAGATCATTACAATCTTTCATCATCACCAATAATCATTTTACGGGTCCCATTCCCACGAGCCTAAAGAACTGCAGCACATTAATAAGATTGAGGCTAGATGGAAACCTACTTACTAGAAACATATCAGATGCTTTCGGAATATATCCACATCTATATTTTATAGACTTGAGTCATAATCATTTGAGTGGTGAACTTTCGTGGAAATGGGAGCAATGTCGTAATTTGACAAGCTTAAGAATATCAAACAACAACATTTCTGGTGAGATACCAGCAATATTTGGAAGGATGGCCCAATTACAGTTGCTGAACCTTTCTTCAAATAGTTTAAGCGGAGAGATTCCGAGGGAAA
Source organism: Corymbia citriodora subsp. variegata (assembly GCA_014858505.1). NCBI lineage: Eukaryota > Viridiplantae > Streptophyta > Magnoliopsida > Myrtales > Myrtaceae > Corymbia > Corymbia citriodora. The sequence continues at coordinate 11,621 of MU090419.1, read as the reverse complement.
TGGGAAGCCTGTCGATGTTGTTGGAACTCGATCTAAGCAGCAATGCGATCATGGGAAATGTCCCGATCGAGATTGGACTTTTATCCCATCTAGCACATCTAAACTTAGCATCAAACAATTTGAGCGGGTCGATACCGGTGCAGCTAGGCTCATGCAAAAGCTTGTTGAGCTTGAACTTGAGTAGAAACAAATTTTGGAGAAGCATTCCTCCGGAGATAGGCAACGCACAAGTCCTCGAGGTCCTTGATCTGAGTTATAATATTTTGTCAGAAAATATACCAGGAGAGCTTGCGATGTTGAGAAACTTGCAAATTCTTAATATCTCCCATAATGGCCTATCTGGTTCCATCCCACTTACTTTCCGTGATATGTTGTCCTTGACTTCTATTGATGTATCCTACAATGACCTGGAAGGTCCTCTCCCTAATGTCAAGGCTTTCAATGAGGCTTCATTTGAGGCAATTCAATGTAACAGAGGGCTTTGTGGAAATGTTGTTGGTTTACCAAGATGCAATTCTACCAAGAACAAGAAAGGTAATCGACATGTTGGAGCTAGAATCATAGTTATTCTCATTCTCTCGTTCTTGGGGTGTCTCATAATCTCTTGCATCTTGATTGTTGTTATAATCATCAATCATCGTCGCAAAAAGATTATGAAGCACGACAAACCGGCAAATGATTTGGATTTCATGTGTATTTTGAGTTATGATGGCAAAGTTTTCTATGATCGAATCGTTGAGGCCACAGAAGGATTCGACTCCAAGTACTATGTGGGTGAAGGAGCATATGGAATTGTTTACAAAGCTGAGATATCAGAAGGTCAAATGGTTGCTGTCAAGCAAACCTTGTCATCCCAAGAAGATGCTGAGATCACTGATTTGGTACCATTTGAAAGGGAAATTCAATCCTTGACAAATATACGCCATCGCAACATTGTGAAATTTTATGGCTTTTGCTCTCATGTCCAACGTTGTTTTTTGGTGTGTGAGTATATGGAAAGAGGAAGCTTGAGAACGGTTTTAAACGATGATCAAAGAGCAATAGAATTTCAATGGGACAAGAGGATAAATGTGGTCCGAGGAGTTGCGGATGCATTATCTTATTTGCATCACGGATGTTCTCCTCCATTGATTCATCGAGACTTGACTAGTAATAACGTTCTATTGGATCGTGATTATGAGGCTCATGTTTCTGATTTTGGCACTGCAAGGTTGTTGAGGCCAGATTCATCAAACTGGACAGCTATTGCCGGTACCATCGGGTATATTGCTCCAGGTACTTCGCAATTTTTTGTTTAATTTTGATGGCATTAGGTGTCATGCTTCTATGATTGAACTCTTACTAGTTTAGTGCAGCTCATTAGTTATTTAGTCATCTTATGGAAATTTCTTTTACTTATTTAGAGCTTTCAAGTTGTATTGATAAAAAGTTTTTCGATTTTCCTCATAGGTAAGAATTGGCAAATGAGGAAAACATCATAATCAATCCATATCAAGGACATTAAGTTCGTGTTAATTAGAAGATGCTTGTATTTTAAGAGTCGAACAAAATTTTTGGAACTTTGGCAAAGCATAAACTCCCATATTGAAATCAGTGTTGTAAGTATAGATTAAGTGGAAATTTGTACTTGTAATCATCACACGTCATGTGATGAGTAGTAATGTTGTCGACTTGAATGCAACTTATGATCGAGATTAAAAAAACAATGGATTCTCCACTTGCAGAGCTTGCTTATTCTATAGTTCCTACCGAAAAATGTGATGTGTATTGCTTTGGAGTCGTCGCATTAGAGACAATTATGGGAAAGCATCCAGGAGATCATATCTCTCAGGAATGTTCATCGTCCACCCAAACTGAGTCGATGATGTTGAAGGATGTGCTGGATCAACGTCTATCGCCTTCTAGACTTGGCCTTCGAGAGGCGCAGGAGGTGGTATTGATCGCCAAGCTAGCATTTGAGTGCTTGCAAGCCGACCCAAGGCTTCGACCGACAATGGAACGAGTCTCACGTGAGCTTTGCTTTCAAGTACCCTTGGATACGCCACTCTCTGCAGTCAGCGTAAAGCAACTTCGTGATCTTAATGTCAAAAAATTAGGAGCATTTTAGGAGACGGTAAGATTTGAAGTTTTCATGTGCTATTTTGTTTGGTTTTCAATCACGATGACGATCGCCTTTTGAATATCTTCTTAGTTCTCACTAATCCCAATCATGTGATTTCTGATTTTCACTGCAAAGCTAGCTTCTCTATGAACGTCATAGAGTAGTGCGATATTTATAGTTTGAAGTCGTGATACTAAATAATTATGGGAAGACTTCTGGGAAGAACCCATTTCCCAATTATTTCCATCCTTTTGCCGAGTGATCAGGATGTGAATTTGCAAAATGCAGTGGATCAACATCTTCTGCCTTCTTTGTATCTATTGCTATAAGAGACAATAGTACTAGTAATATGTGAACTTTTATCCATGCATAGTGTCATAATTGAACTTTTGATTGATTCAATTGAATCAATTTTGGGTAATGTTCGTTATCGTCCCGAAACTTTCAATTGGTCCAATTAAATTCCTAATATATTTTAATATGTTTATGACATCCTTTCCTTAATTAGTTTACACCAATTAAATTAAGGTGGTGTATAAATGAAATATTGCTTAAAAGTATTAATTTGAAACCTAGTGTTGATTTTCATCCTCTCACCTAGAGTAGAACTAATGGTTCATGAACCAAATATTTGCGCATGCGAGACCTCACCGAGTCCCGGACGCGCGTCGTGTTGCCTAGGCGCAGCCTCCATTGTGGCCATAAGCTACAAAGGTCGCAACGTTTCAATTTTTGTTGTTTTCCTTTGTCGAAATTTCTCTGTCATTTATATTTATTTTATTTTATATTTAAAAAGTTTTTATTTTCCTTTTCTTTATTTTTAAATATATTTATCATGATTTAAATTTATAAGAAAAAATTTCTGACAAATTAAAACCTAAAAGCTATGTAAGGTGATACGTCAGCAAACAAACAACGACAAATTAATTATCACATCAACATGTCCATTTACTTGTACAACGAAATAATCGATCCCAAATAGGGAATAAGTATATATAGTTGTTTCGCTTGGATTCCTCCCACGGCAAAATATTTTTCACAGAAAGTCATCTTTTAGTTTTTAATTAAAGGAAACTAGGGCTTTGCGCTAACTCTGGACAGGAAACTTCATAGGCTACAGGAACCAATAGCTTTAATTTGAACAGAACTGCACAAACTCAAATCGTGTTGGAATTTAATCGATAACAAGACCTAAAACAGACTAAATGAAATAACTATACTGGAATTTAATCGATGACACAATCCTTTTTTTTGATCAATGACACAACTTGAGAACACAAAAACACTATACCGAAATTTAATCGACGACACCGGGATAGAGATTACATGTCGGAATTTAATCGAGGACATGAATCAGAAATTTACAACTAGGGAAATAAAGTAAAATAAAGATATTGAAAAGATAGTAAATTATTTGATTTGTGCGGGGCTCTAGTAGACGACTGGCGGTATTACGGTCTGGGGGTAACTGCATTCTGACGGTGTCTAGTAGTAGCATTTCTCTGAATGGTTTCCCTCGATTTCCTCTATGCCCATGGCGCCATGATTCTGCTCCCAAGTGATCTTGCTTTTGCATGATCGTCATCCTGTGTTCTTGCTTGAGTAACTGTTCCCCCCACCAAAATGCATGCCTATTTCTCCTCGGTCTCAGATGCTCCGGTGATCTTGAATCTCCATGTTCGCGCTTCAACGTTCCCTAAGTGAACACCTACCAATCAATCCATCGCTTTGTCTGGGGCTGGTAACCATATCCTTATGCCTCTCATGATTTTAAAGCACTTTGATGGTGTGCTGCTTTTGTCCCATCAGTATTCATGCCTATACCTGTACCCATGGCTGCTGACTGTCCACCAACGAATGTCGATGACTGAATATCCATCACTAATGGGTATAATGAGTATCGACCTTTATGGTCTATTAGATATATTAAGATATTCTGAATATTCTAAATATTATGAATATTTTTTTTATATTCTGGATATCTTTATAATTGATTGTAATTAATTGTATAATATTTTATCACTATAAATAGTCTCCCTATAAAGCCTATAAATAGGCTCTTGTATTCCTCATTACAAATCATCGAAATATATATAAAATTTTTATTCCTCTCTATTTTAACTTGGTATCAAAGCCTCTTTCTTGAGGATTTTTTTTTTTTTTGCAATGCCAGCCAAATAAGCCATCTTTGCTCCACAAAGGTGTCATGACGCTAGCCAAATAAGCCGCATCGCTCTCGTTTCTTTGTAACTTCTATTGTTTGTTTCGTCACCAACCTCACTGCCGATCATATATTGTAAGTCTATTTTGGACTCATTCATCCGGTTACATTGACAATACAACACCACAAATAGATCCCACGTCACTCAAGGAACCCAACAAGCCAAACTGCGCCACCATCGGATGCCACAAGCGCTCACATGCGCCACTCCAAGCCTTTACGCATGAGATCCATGCGCCTGTGTACGTCTCATGTGATCGAGCTGGCCGTATTGTTGACGTTGTTGTTGCGTCATCCTAACGTAACTCGCTGCTCGTCTGTCATCAGCCACGTCATCACATGTTAGCAGCCACGTGATCGACACATCATCCCCCCACGTCATTTGCCATGTCATCTGATGACCGTTGATCGAAGTTGATCGTTGACCAGAGTTGACCGATCGGTTCCCGAGGTATTTTGAAATGCTAATTCCATTTTTGGCGTTATTTTCTACATATTTTCACTCCCAGTACTCATTTCTTGGTGTTTATTAAAAAAATGGGTGCATTTTCAATGGATAAAATGGACGTGTCAATACTCATTCAAACTGTATTAAAGATTAAACTATATTTTATAGGCTCAAGAAAATGTCAAGTTTTTGGAAAAGGATGCAAACTTTGGCATTATGTCATTGGTGAAATTTGTGAACCTACAAGGATCACTGAAGAAACTAGAGAAAAACATATTAAGCGTTTTGAGGAGTGGGACAGCAAGAATCATCAGCTTTTGACTTGGTTTCGGAACACTTTGAATCCTTCTATTAGATTTCAGTTTGGTTGTCTCAATGCAGCAAAGGAAGCATGAGATTTGCTTACTGGCTATTACTCCACCTCGGATATTGCTCATCCATATCAACTACTAGGAAATTTGCATCACATGCATCAAGAGACAGATCAATTTGTTAATGATTTTTTATCCTCTAAGCATGTTATTTGAGATCATTTGGCTTTATTTGAGCCATAATGGGAAGCTACTACTAATGCTTACAAGTTTGTTGAATATCATGATTGTATGCGTGTTGTGCAATTTCTGATAGCACTAAATGATGAGTTTGAACCTTTATGTGCTTCACTTTTGTGTCGAGATCTTTTTCCTCCTCTCAAGGCAGTTGTTTCAGAGCTATTGACTATAGAGACCAGTTGCTACTTTAAAGGCGCACCATCTTATTTTATCCACTCCTACAGATACAATATTTGCTACACCTGCTTTTTCCACATCGCGTAACAAATATTGCACATATTGTCATCGAACTGGTCATCTTGCAAACACTTGCTATCGGCGACAACCTAGGCAGCCTTTAGGGATAAATAGTCAATCCCGATACAAAGGTCCACTTGCATGGTCATTTGCCATTGCTACTACTATTAAGGGTTCTTCTAATAACTCATCTGTTACTTTATCTTTAGAAGATCTTTGCTCCATTCTTTGAGAATCCAATACCTCTAATTCTTTTGTCATTAGCACTTCTACTTTGTCTATGACTCTAGGTACTTCTAATTCATGGTTCTTTGATTCTACCTATTGCAATCACATAACTTCTAATGCCAATTTGTTTGAATCAAAGTCATCACTTTCACAAACACATACCATTCATATAGCTGAAAACTCATAGATGTTAGTTAGCCACATAGAAAACATGTCAATGTCCACATCGTCATTACTAGATACTTTTGTGGTTCCTAAACTCTCCTTGAACTTAAAATCTATAGGTCAGCTTTGTGAGCTCGGCTTTGATTTTCATTTCTCTTCTAATGGTTATTGTGTGCAAGATCCATGGATGGGACATATAATTGGGACAGATCGTAAATTGGGATACCTATTCGAGCTTATCTCCCTTAAAATTCCAATTCCTCTTAGTAGCTGTGCTACCACAGTATTATTTGAAACTCGGCATTCTTGTTTGGGTCATACTTCCTTTTTTAGATTAAGTCATTTGATTTCTAGTGATCATATAAGTTCTGTTGACGATAAACAATTTGATTGCTTGTCATGTAAGTTGGGAAAACATCACAACTTACCTTTTGATCTTAGTGAATCTACCCCTCATGCTCCCTTTGATTTAATTCATTTTGATATTTGGGGCCATCTCCTACTATCACTATCGGAGGATCCTACTACTTTGTGATTTTTGTGAATGATCATTCTCGTTATACATGGCTCTATCTTATGAAGCATCGATCTGAACTGTCTCATATTTACCATGATTTTGTAGCCATGATCAAAATGCAATTTTCTCAAAACATCAAAATCTTCCATATTGATAATGCCATGGAATATAGAGACATGGAATTTCTTCGAATAATTTCTCAAAATTGTACTATCATTCATCGCTCTTGTCTAAGGACTTCTCAACAAAATGATTGAGTAGAGTGTAAACATCGACACATCTTTGATGTTATTCCCACACTTCTAATCTTGGCCTCTTGTTCGGAATAGTTTTGGGGAGAGGCTTCTCACACTCCTAGATCACCTACTATAGGTAGTATCTCTTCTTATGAGCGGTTGTATGGCAGCAGTATTCGTAATTATAATCTTCTTCAAGTTTTTGCTAGTGCCTGTTTTGTCCATCTTCTTCCAAATGAACGCACAAAATTAGAACCTCGTGCTCGTCTATGCTGTTTCCTTAGGTATAGGATTGAGCACAAAGGATATTGATGTTGAAATCTTGTCTCTAATCATCTTCACATATCTTGTCATGTTACTTTTTGGAAACATAAGATGTTCTCTTCGCTTTGCCCCTTCGACTCCTTTCCTACTCCTTCATTCCTTACCAATCCTTTAGTGGATCTATTTCCTGAAGATACAACAATTGAATCTTCCTCTTGGAAGTTGTCTTTTCCTAATCTTGATATAGGTATCTTTAGTAATCCCACTTCGGCAGTTCCTAAGTTGTCTACACCATATGAAGATTCTTCACCTTTGGTCATTCTCTTTTCTCCTATTCACTGCCCCACCTGAGTAAGTCAACCTTCTGTTCGACTTCGTGATTTTCATTGTTACTCTACTATTGCTTCCTTTCACGAGCCTTGCACATACAAAGAAGCTCGAACTAACCCTCTTTAGCAGCAAGCAATGGTAGATGAGTTGCACACGTGAGACATACCTCATACTTGGGATATGGTTGATTTGCTTTTTGGAAAATCAGCTATAGGTTGTAGATGGGTATATAAGATTAAGATTAAAATAGATGGTATGGCGGAACGCTATAAAGCTAGACTAGTAGCAAAAGGTTTTACTCAAGAGTATAAAATTGACTATGATGAGACATTTGCTCTAGTTGAAAATCTTACTTTTGTTGGAAGTCTAGTTGCTGTTACAGCTATTAAGCAATGGCCTCTATTCTAGATGGATGTCAAGAGTGCATTCCTTATTGGCGATCTGACTAAGGAAGTCTATATGGAGCCACCTCCTAGGTATACTATTGCTTCCAATAAAATATTTAATTTACGTAAGGCTTTATATGGTTTGAAATAGGCTCTTCGTGCATGGTATTCCAAGTTTAGTTCCACCATGGAATGTCTTGTCTTCAAATCCAATCCCCATGACAATGCTCTATTTGTTCAAAAAACTTTTGGTGGGTATATTCTATTACTGTTATATGTGGATGACATAGTTATTACCAGCAATGATCATGTCAGTATTACACAGCTCTAGTAGTATCTTAGTCCGCAATTTGAAATGAAAGATCTTGGCCGGCCGGCTTAGTTGCTTTCTAAGCTTAGAGGTTGCCTCGGGCTATTATCTTTCTCAAGCAAAATCTGCCACTGGTCTTGTTTCTCGCGAAAAACTTCCTGATGCCAAGACTACTACAACTCCAATTGAGGCAAATGCCAAATTTGATGCAAATGATGGCATTACTCTTTCAGATCCTACATTTTATTGATAGTTAGTTGGCAGTCTCGTACATCTTACTATTACTCATCCTGACATTGCCTATGCTATTCACATAGTCAATCAGTTCATGGTCGCACCACGTACAACTCACTTTGCTGCTGTTCTTCGTATTCGTCACTATGTCAAGGGTACCTTATTTCATGGTCTTCATTTTTCTGCTAACTCTACTTTGGAGTTGAAGGCTTGTTCATATGCTAATTGGGCTAGTGACTCTCTTGGACGGCACTACGCTACAAGTTACTGCTTCTTTTTTGGTACCTCACTCATATAATGGCATAGCAAGAAACAGATCATTGTTGCACGATTTAGCACCGAAGCAGAATATCGAGCTCTTACTGATACAACATCAGAATTATTTTGGTTACGGTGGTTATTAAAAGACATGAGAGTCCATCACAATGGTGGAACAATCATTTACTGCGACAATCAGAGTACTATTCAAATGGCTCATAATGATGTTTTTCATGAATGTACCAAGCATATTGAAATTGCCTGTTATTTCGTACCATATCACGTGCTTCATGGCACTGTATGACTTGTTTCCACTTCATCTACCGATCAAACTGTTGATATCTTTACCAAGGCACATCCACTAGGACACTATCAGGATCTTTTTTTCAAACTCCAATTGACTTTTTTTGATGTCACATTGAGTTTGTGGGGGGATATTAGATATATTGAAATATTATGGATATCTTTAATTAGATATATTGAGATATTCCAGGATATTTAGGATAACCTTATCATATTCTAGATATCATTATAATAGATTGTAATTGATTGTTAATATTTTATTACCGTAAATAGGCTCCCTGTAAAGTCTATAAATAAGCTCTTGTATTCGTCGTTACAAATCATCGAAATATACAGAAATTGTTTATTCCTCTCTTCTTGACTCGGTTGTCAACAAAGTGCCACGTGCATAATAATGTTCTTATGTGACCATCCATGTCCACGTGTCCAACACAAGCTTGTTTATGTCAACAACTTAGGGTCCGTTTGTTTCCATGAAAATAGTTTTCTAGAAAGTGTTTTCTGGACTTTCCGCTGTTTGTTTTTCCAAAAACGATTTGGTCAATAGAAAATACTTTCCAGTCAACATAAATATTATGTATTATTTTATGAAAATAAATTCATGTGCATGGGAAGAGGAAAACACTTTCCCTCTTTATGAGGTCTTTAGGTCATTTCCTTTTTGTTAGTTCAAATATTATTCAATCATTTTTCAAATACGATCCAAACACCTGAGAACATTTTTAATCATATATCATCAAACACAAGAAAACTAATCATTTTCATGAAAAATGATTTCCTGGAAAATATTTTCCAAAAATGATACGATTTCCGCGAAACAAACGGACCCTTAATCATTTTTTGTGTAAATAGTGCGAAAGAGAAAGAATACGAATGAAAGTGAGCAAATTGAAAAGGTACATAAATAAAGGTGACGTGGCCGTCGGAAAAGCTGACGTGACAGCCGGTGGACAATATTTTAATATATTTATTAATTTTTTGGAATTTTTTTGCTTTTTTTTTTCTTTAGCGCTGACGAGGGTCACCGGTGACCCTCACCAATTGTGGAACCCTCGCCCTAGATCACGAAGGCCTGAGGTGAGGCCATCAGAGCTCGGCCAGTCGCTAGTGAAGACCCTTGTGGCCTCATCCGCGGCTGGCGAGGGTCTCACCAACCAGATCTGGGTGAGGGCCGGCAAGACCCTCGCTAGCCGTGGGCAAGGTCGCGACGGCCTTAACCAACAGCTAGCTGAGCTCCGACGGCCTCGCCCCAGGCCTTCGTGGCACAGGGCGAGGGTTCCGCGGCCAGCGAGGGTCAAAAGAAAAAAAGAAGAAGAAAAAGTGCAAAAAGAAGAGAGACGAGGTGAGGAGAAACGACGCCGTTTTGGACCAATGCATGAAGAGAAGCCACGTTGAAATGAAAAATCCATGTTGGAAATCGAAAATTATTTAAAAAATATGGAAAATCATTAAAAAAAATCCACATATGACTTTTGGCCGGAAGTGACACTTAACTGAACGATTTCACTTCGATTTGGCACTTAAGTGAGAGCAAAAAAAAGTTTTGACATCAAAATAAACGTCATACGAAAGTTATGGCCTTCTAGTGTTCTTCTCCCCTCTATTTTTTACTATTCATGAATCAGACAAAATAAGATTTTGATAAAGCTTCCTACTGCTCATAATCTTTGTTGAATATTTGTTAAGGAGGACGGATGTGGGCATATCGAAATGATTCGTCCCAAAAGAAAACTCATAAGTTAGAGGCTACCGCAGTTGGATAAAATATATATATGAAGAAAAAAAACAATTCAGTCAGTTTGGCCAAAATGAAAAATAAGGGTTAGTATGGATTACATCAATCAAGGTGAATTACCCAAACTCCATGTCAAAATGGAAAAATATCGATCGGGACCATAAACCAATCAGGCCCTGGATCTGACCAAAAACATAGGAACCATAATGTTAGTTGACAATCTGTGCCCGGATGGCGCTCGGCAAAGCGGGCAATTTGAACATTGGTCGAGCCATTTCTCAATGCACTTACCACGCATGGTTGCAGTTGTTGAGTACCCAACAGTCTCCTTTCTCGAAACATCCGTAGCAAATTGCACACTCCTCACAATCGATATACCTAATTTTTGTCGCAGCGATATACCGCAGCCTCCACCATGGAAGGCACTCGTGAGAGCCATTCGACGCCGTGAGAGTCGCTAGTTGAAGCTCGACAAAGCGAGCACTAGTTGCCGCCCAATGCTTCGTCCCAACGGCGGTTTTTGGAGAAGATGAAACAGGCGGAGCACGGTCGCTCATTAGAAATTGTAAACAACCGATGATAGGCTTTGATTTTCGACATAGCCTTCACTATCTACCAAGTGAATAAATCATTCCCTATTTTCCGATTTATTAGGCGTTAATTCTATAAATCTTTTCCAATTTTCTTCTGCTTTTTTCCCTTCATTTTTCTTTATGGTACTCTAAGTAAAGATGAGGCCCTTTTTTCCACCCTTTTTGCTTTTGTTTTTCTTTTTCCCTCTTTCCTGTTTTCTTTACACATCCTTATAGGCCAATGACGTATGACTGCAAATTCGCACTGGTCCAGAATGAAGCTGCTCCTCCCCCCTTCTCGAACAACATCACGGAGCTGTGGCTTGCAGCGTTTCAGTGAAAGAACCGCAAGCAATGGCGTGAAGATCCCACGGGTAAATGTCGTTAAACAGTAGCTACAGCATGAGATTCAAGGGCCTCTAGTTACGGTGCAAGGTAGCCCCAGAGAACAAACAGCATGGGAAGCGCAGAATATATGCTCACATTGATAAAATAGGAAGAACCAAAAAGCCAGAGTTCGAATGT
>MU090418.1:0-29658 GCA_014858505.1 Corymbia citriodora subsp. variegata | reverse complement strand
ACTGCTTGAGCTGGTATTCCGCGAAACCTATATAAGTAGGTAATTTAATTAAATCTTAGCAGGTACAGAACTGTGATCTCGATCAAATATACTTGAATACATCGGGGGATCGTAAAGATTTTACCGGAGAGATTTTGCACTCGGAAGGGTTAAGATTAATGTTAAATAATCGGACATAGTACGATAAGGTTGTATGTCTAAAGGGAAACAGCCCAGAACAAGAGTTAATAAGGTTCCAAAATTATTATTGAGTGAAATTAAGGATGTGTTTTTGAACACAATCAGAAAATAGGCTTAGAAGCGGCCATTTTTTAAAGACCTCGTAACAGAGCACTGATTTTATAAAGAAAACCACACCGAAAATATTACGGATCTAAATAATATACCGAAACCTTGTCCTTATTCAAATAAAAAAAAAGTTTATGTAAGAAAAAATTTTATCTTTGTTTGATTAAGGGGTAGCGGAACATTGGATATATTAAAAAAAATATTTTTTACAAAAATATAAACTTACAATATCGATCCAAGAGACAATGCTGACATGAGTAACGAAAAAGCAAAGAGACTTTAAGTCTAATGCTCGCCTAAAGCTTATGGTAAAACGATAAATACACACACGAGGGATTAATTTACGGCCTCTAAGGTCTTTTAGATCGATGAGGGTTGCAGCATATCAAACTAATTAAAGTAAAGTTAGTTCAGGAAAACGCTAGCTTAAATAAACCGTGCCTAAAGAACTAACACAAGTAAGCAAGTAGAATATACGAAGGCGTTTGAGTAAAAAATCATTAAGGAACTCGGCAAATTGACTCACGTAACTTCGGGATAAGGTGGGCCATTTTTACAGATGTTAGATACGAAATTTAATACAAATTTCGGTTTAATTATCCAAAAAGAGGAAGCATGGAATAGTGTTGTACGACTGTTTAATTAAAACAAAGCACTCTGCTAAGAAATATCGATCTATTGAGTGTGACGTCTGCCCAGTGTCGGTAGAGTAACCAATTAACTTAAGATTAAAAGATTAGGTTTTGACGGAAACCCCGATAAACGGCGGCCTTACCGATGAGGGTCCTAAGGTAGCGGAATACCCTGGCCGTTAAATGCGGTCTTGCATGAATGATGTAACGATACAACAGCTGTCTCGATGATTTGCTCAGTGAAATTGGAGTAGCAGTGCAGATACTGTTTACCCCTAGATAGACGAGAAGACCCTTTGCAGCTTTACTGTTACTAATTGTAAACATTATATAAGAATTATAAGCGTAGAAGGAAGAAATCACAAAATTGAGACACCTTTATTTACTTTATAATGTATTAGTGATTGGAAGACAGTTTATGCGGGGCACAGATCCCATAAATAGTACCTGGGTATATCCAAATTTCTAATGGTAAATAAGTATGTTTTATACTTAAGAGAATTTTATTCTCTTTTATTTTTAATTTGTTATTTATTACTAAGTAATTATTCAGTCACACTTAGTTTAAGTACAATTATTTTTTTTTAAGTAAGATTTTAACTATATGGTAAATAGTTGTATAAAAATATAATAAAAATATATTATATTCTAGTTGTAGTGTTATCTATGATGTTTAATTATACTTTGAAAGTTTAATGGCTTAATCTTGCTTTACTGTCAGACATACAAGTCCATCAGTCGCGTAAGCGGGGCATACGATCGCAAGATGCGGAAAGGAAAGATCTTGGATTTTTGAAAAAGTTACGCTAGGGATTTTTAAAATGTCCCTTTTTGCAAAAAAGCAAAATCATATACTGGGTTAAATTCAAGAAACACTTAAATAAAGTTAACTTGAAGCGAAACTTTGTCTTAACAAAGAACGTTCAACGACTAAAAATTCAGCATTTATTAAAAAGAAAAAAAATTTTTTGTAATCAATTAAGAGACAAAAAAAAAAGTTTCAATACATATGTCTTTAATAAATTTAAAAAGAAAATCTTATTTAGAAAAAACTCCTTTACTACTAAAAGAAAAGTCTTTACATAAAAAAAACATTTTATATAAATTAGAAAAAACTAAACATTTTCCTTCTTCAGTAAGAGAATGAAACAACAGTATTTATTGTTTTGACTCAAATAACTTAGATTTAGTTCCTTCTACTAGTATTAATGTAATGTCTTTAATAAAAAGTTACTTTAATTTCTTTCAAAAAAAACTAGAAAGAAAGATGAGAAGCAAAAGACTGTTGCTCAGATTTAGAAGATTGTCTTTAAATAAAATTTTTTTAAGTAATGGTCAATTTAAACACTGCAATAACAAAGTTTTAATAAATCTATATATTTTTAATAGACAAAAAAACAATTTATTAAATAGATTAAAAAAAATATACTTAAGTAAAAAAAATAAAAAATTATATTTCCTTTTTTTCATTCAAAGTTTAAAAAATATTTACCCCAAAGGTTTTAATTTTTTAATGCAAAGAGATAAAAGTAATTTTTTGTTAAAAAAAGCATTAAATATAATAGAGAAAAAAGCCCAATATAAGATAAAGAACTATCAGAGCTTAAATTATTATAGTTCTTTTTTTTATAAAAAAGTTTTGAAATTGATAATGAGAAAATATCGTCTTTTTTTTTTATACAAAAAATTACTTTTTTTAAATGAATCTAAAACAAATTATACTTATTTAAGAATATTAAAGAAAAACTTAGAGATAATCTATAATAAAAATGTAGAATTTAACTTAATTAATTTAAAACGTTTCTATTTAAATAGTGATATTTTAAGTGAAGCACTTAAAACAAAGATAACTAGAAAGCGTAGTAAATTAAATTTTTATTTAAAAAAAATTAAAAACAAAATAAAAATCCAACCTAAAAGTTTTTTTACTGGTTTTAAAGAAATATTAGAGAAAGAAAAAAAAGAAATGTTTGTTGTTAATAACCTTAAATATAGACACGTTACTGGTTTTAAATTGCAGGCAAGTGGTAGATTAACTAGACGTTATACTGCAAGTCGTTCTTTAAAAAGAGTAAGATATGCCGGTAATCTTTTGAATATAGATTCTTCTTATCGAGCAATGTCTTGTGCTTTATTAAAAGGAAATTTAAAATCAAATTTACAATTTAGTAAATTAGCCTCTAAAACAAGAATTGGTTCTTTTGGCCTTAAGGGTTGAGTTAGCGGAAATTAGAAAAATAATAAATGAAAAAATAGTCTGAACCTTGTTGAAAAATAGGGATATAAAAAATTAATTTTTATAAGAACAGAATTGAACAGGCTAATGAGCGCAAGAGAGTACAAATTGAGTGCGCGGTTTGGCACCTCGATGTCGGCTTAGCTCATCCACATGAACGCAGGAATCATGAAGGGTTCGACTGTTCGTCGATTAAAGAGCTACATGAGTTGGGTTTAATACGTCGTGAGACAGTATGGTTTCTATCTTCTAGGGGAATTTAGAGTAAAATAGAGGGAGATCCTTTGTACGAAAGGAATTGGGTATGTTGACCTATAGTTTACTTGTTGTTTATAAGGCGAAATATTTTTACTAGAATATCGGCTTTTTCTTCAGAGAAAAAGTCCTCCTATTAAAGCATGGCAAGAAAGCCACGTCAATTAAAGATAAGCGCTGAAGGCATATAAGCACGAAACTTACTATATTATACTCTTAGATACGTAAAAGAACATTACGTAATAGGTTTTGGTTGAAAGAATTTTACGATTTTTAGGCACAAAATACTAATTAACAATTCAATATTACTACTTAAATTTTTATCCTTTTTTTTCGCCCGGTTAGCATAAAAGTAATGCTACCGTTTTGTAATCGGTGGAAGTAAGTGCAATACTTATACGGGGCTGACCCAGTCGTCAAGTTTGGTTAAGACATAACATTTTCACTGTTACATCAAGAGTTCAAATCTCTTCTGGGTTATTTTTTTCTAAAATTTTAGAAAAAGGGAAATTAGCTCAATGGTAGAGTATTCATTTTACACGTGAACCGTTAAACGTTCAAGTCGTTTATTTCTCACCGGGCTTTTTTTTTCACCGGGCTTTTCTTTTGCGCTTTTGATTTTCAACTTTCTCAGGTATCTTCAGAAAAAAATATTTCTTTTTATATTATTCTTTAGGTAAAAAATAAGATTAAATGCACGATCTTTTTGAAAGAACTGATAATTTAAGTGGTTTTTTTGATTCTTTTTTAGATATATTAAGCATTATATCTTTGATCTCTGCCATATTTGTAGTTATACTTAAAAACCCTATTGTTTCGGTATTATTTCTTATTTCTTTATTTCTATATATAGCAGTATATTTAGCATTTATTGGTTTAAATTTTTTAGGGTTATCTTATTTACTTGTATATGTAGGGGCAGTATCCATACTATTTTTATTTATTTTAATGCTTATAAATATAAGAGTATCCGAATTAAGTGAAGACACAAATAACAACATACCTTTGGCTGTGCTAGCTATATTAACTTTTTTTATACCTTTGAGCGATATTTTACCTAGTTCGGAAAGGTTGACTTATACTCACCTTCTAGGGTTTTTTAAAGAAAAAAACATTAAATATGTTTCTTCCTTCAATTGAGAAGGAACTCTCTTTGATACATCAGATATTACCAGCATTGGTAATGTTATGTATACAAATTATAATATATGACTTATTATAACTTCCCTCATTCTATTGCTAGCAATGGTCGGTTCAATTGTTATAACCTTGAGACCAAAAGGTCAAAACCAGTAAAAAAAAAAATCATGATAAAATAGTGTGTATAATGTCATCGATCTTTAGAGGTCTTTTTATTTCTTTTGCAGTTTCTTTAGTGTTTGGTTTGAGTATATCATTTATTGCTTCTATTATACGTCTTGTTACAAGCGATACTTTAAGAAGACAAATATTTTCCTATGCTATAAGTGGTTTTGCCCTTGCTTTATCGCATCAAAGTTTTCTATTTAAGGCTATAAATATCATAGGCGTAGGTTTAAGGATAATATACTTGATTTATGCGATAAAGAATTCTATAGCTCTCGAAAACTTAGAGTGTAATATGAGTGATAACCCCCCTGCGGTTAATTCCCCTGCTTCTAGCTCCTCTGCTGTTAACCCCCCTGCTTCTAGCTCCTCTGTTGTTAACCCTACTGCTTCTAGCTCCTCTGTTGTGGAGCCTACTGCTTCTAGCTCCTCTGCTGTTAACCCCCTGCTTTTGGCCCTCCACCCTCTTTTATTCACCCCGATGCATCATCACCAGAAGTAGTATTACCGGAAGATACGCAAAAGTTAAATGATTTAAAAAGCAAACCATTGTCTGATTGTACTAGTTCGGAGCTAGCAGCTATGCACCGTCAGTTATCAGAACAAATGATCATCATAATAATAAGTCTATGGAGTACATGGAGGAAAGACATTGAATAATTGGGGATTTAATGGAGGCAGAAAGGGAAGGATTATCAGGTTCAGCGCTACATAATAATCTTCTTTGAGATTTGTATGAAACTAGAAGGACGTCCTCGGCCCATGACCATATGAATACTGAAATACAAATACACAAACTCGCGGTAATAAGGGAAACAATGGCAAGAGCCGCAGACCCTAGAAATGATGATACAAACTTAGAATAATCATACAAAAAATAAGGGTTTTCTGTTATTTTGAGTGAAAAAAAAAACTTCATTTTTTCTTTTTTTTTTAAGCCTTGGGCTTATTGAAGAACTAAGAATAAACCATAAAAAAACAAAACAAAAAAAAATCATGATTAAAATACTCAGCGCCTTTTTCATTATTACTTCTTTAGATAGCCCAGAACCTTGAGGCCTTTTTTTCCAAGATAACGCTACACCTCAAATGGAAGGATTAGAAGAATTACATAACAATATAATGTTCTATTTAGCCATTATTTTATTTGCAGTCTCTTGAATAATGTTATCTATTATATTAAACTATCGTAATGCGAAGATATCTAATAAATACATTAATCATGGAACTTTAGTAGAATTAATTTGAACAATAACACCTGCCTTTATTCTAATTTTAATTGCCTTTCCTTCATTTAAATTATTATACTTAATGGATGAAGTGATAGATCCTTCCTTAGTAATATATGGTGAAGGTCATCAGTGATACTGAAGTTACCAGTATCCTGACTTTACAAATAGTGATGAAGAATTTGTAGAGTTTGATTCTTATATTGTACCGGAAAGCGATTTAGAATTAGGTAAATTAAGAATGCTAGAAGTAGATAACCGAGTGATAATACCAGAATTGACACATACCAGATTTATTGTGGCAGGAGCGGATGTTATACACTCTTATGCTTGTCCATCACTGGGTATAAAATGTGATGCTTATCCTGGTAGATTAAACCAATCCTCAGTTTATTTAAATAGAGAAGGAACATATTTTGGTCAATGTTCAGAGATATGCGGAATTTTACATAGTTCTATGCCTATAAGTATACAGTCTGTGAGCCTAGGTAAATTTTTATACTGATTATATGACCAAATCGGGACATAGTTAGAGTAAATGAATCTTTAGCTAAAAGAAAAAGCACGTTTAGTTAATAAAGAACTTTGAAATGACAAGTTCCTGAGGATGGCTACTACCTCTTATCTTAATTGAGGAGCTAGTCCTTTGGATCAGTTTACTATAAGAAACCTTGTTAGTTTAAAAGCAAATCTTTTAACTGATGCGGAAATCTCTTTAACAAATATAGGTTTATATTTGATAATAGCAACCATGATCATATTTTTCATGTATAGTTTAGCAAACAATTATGATATGACTAATGCAAACGCATGATCTTTAGCTATGGAATCTATATACGCAACTGTTTTTAGTATAGTAATTAATCAAATAAACAGTAATAAAGGACAGATGTTTTTTCCATTAATAAGTGCTTTATTCATATACATTTTAATTAATAATTTATTAGGTATGGTACCATATAGTTTTGCACCCACTAGCCATTTTATTTTAACTTTTTCTATAAGTTTCACTATAGTTATAGGGGCAACTATTTTGGGTTTCCAAATACACGCTCTTAAATTTTTTTCTTTATTAGTGCCTAGCGGTTGTCCTTTAGGCCTGTTACCTTTATTAGTATTAATAGAATTCATTTCTTATTTATCTAGAAATGTATCTTTAGGTCTTAGATTAGCGGCTAATATTTTAAGTGGGCACATGTTACTAAATATTTTAAGTGGTTTTACTTATAATATAATAAATAAAGGTTTAATTTATTTTTTTTTAGGTTTAATCCCTCTTTTGTTTATAATTGCCTTTTCGGGTTTAGAAATAGGAATAGCCTTTATACAAGCACAAGTTTTTGTAGTGTTATCTTCATCTTATATAAAAGATGGACTAGAACTACATTAAGCCCTTCCCTAGAATTACGCTTGCTTATGCATTTAGCACAGTGCTTTGAAAAGCACAGGAAAGTAGAATGCAAATTGAATAATGTTTAAATAAACAAAAGATTTATGTTTTCTAATAAGGGAGAGTTAAGAAAAGAATTATTTTTTTTTAAGCGAAAGACCAAAGTTATTTTTGCTTTCTTTGATCGGTGCTATTTTACAAGAACTCTCTTAGATGCATAAGCAAGCGTATTTTTTAAAACGAAACTTGTTTTTTTTCCTCCAAACGCATTGCTTAACCTCAAATAAAAAAACTGGAAACCCCTCTTCTAATCCGAGTGCTGGAACTGGTAGACAGGATAATCTTAAGATTTATTGAGTAAATCGTAAACGTTCAAGTCGTTTCTCGGATAAACCCTTCCTTCTTGCAAATTGTATCTAAAAATACAAAAAAAATAGGTAAAGGGGCCTGTCTTATTCGTTTAATGGAGGGAAGGGACAAATTCAGTATGAATTTAAAGGGAGGGGCCCCATTCTTTTTAGTCTTAGATTAAACTTTGGAGTAAAAATTTTTCGAATAAAACATGAATAAAGCCGTATCTTATTTTGTGCTAGTGTCTTTTTTGCTAACAGTGACCGCTATAACTATACCGGCCGTTCTTCCAGGCTCAGGGTTTTCTAATGTAGTGTTTTTAATGGCAGCTTATTTATTAACTTTAAGCTTTCTTTTACGCTTAACTTTTTTTTCCCAATGAATATGTCCAGTAAATAGCGCATGGCTTAATTTACTGAGTCTATTCCTATTTTTTTTAGCGCTTTTTATCCTTATAATAAAAGCCTGTTTTATTACAAATTGTTTATTAAATATCTTAATAGATATGAAAAAGGGGTGTGTAGCCTTTAATTTGTCTTTGCTTTACGATAATCTATATATGTATACACAAGATATTCCGGAATCAAATGAAATGCAAGGCAATTTCACTCAAACTTCTCCTCTTAGCACAGATATAAATTGTTCCATTAGTAGTAATAGCAATATTAACACGGATAATAATAACAATAACACGGATAATAATATTAACACGGATAATAATATTAACACGGATAATAATATCGATTACAGTATTAACACGGACAATGATAATGATAGTAATACTAGCAATAATAGAGGTCGTGCTTACACAGATGCGGACAGATATACAGCGGTTAGACGTGAGGGAGTAATAGAGGCTAATTATCTCGAATTACAACAAGAAATGCAGGACAATTCAGATGCTTTACGTGATATAAACGATCAATTACAAATGGGATTAACTGAGTATCAAGAAGATTTTGCAGAAAATATTGAAAAAGAGCAAGATCTTAAAGAAATGAGAGATAAATTCACACGTTACTTCGAGCGTCAGGAAAAAGTTTTGAAAGGTGCAAATGAAGAATGATTAAATCAGGCGCGTGCTAGGGCAGTTTATGACCTAAGTCCTTTAAATCTTTACAATGACTCAGATAGTGAAACCGCTTCAAACAGACTTGATGCAGAGTCAAATAAGGATGAGACTTCAGAAATGGATTTAGATGAATCAAATAATGAAAAAACAAAGAGCGAAGAGCCTAAAGCTTCAAGTAAGGATTCAGATAAATCAAGTGATAACAATACAATTAGATAGTGGTAAAACAAAAACGAATTAAGGGCTTTTACCTAGTAATTTATTCATGGATATGTGTCTTTTACGTCTGGTGCGGTTTAAAGATACTTGGAGCACATGCTCCAAGGGGGGGTATAGTTTAATTGGCAAAACAACGAATTTGCATTTCGTTATCTTAGGTTCAATTCCTAATATCTCCAGGCTTTAGCTAACTTTTCAAGCAGTATAAAACAGCGTCTTGTCTATTTGTTTAGCTAAAAAATTTATTATTACAAAAAACATGAATAGCTTTTTAATAAAAAAAAGTTATGTTTTTTAGAAAGCATAGCTCCAGAAGCTCAATTTGGTTGAGCGGAACACTGAAGCTGTTTAGGCTGTAAGTTCAAGTCTTACCTGGAGCATCAATAGGTGTGCTGAAATTTGGTAACCAGGTTCCGCTTAGGACGGAATAGTTTAACTTTGCAAGTTCGAGTCTTGCCACCTATAAGCGTGTCAAATAAAAAAGTAACTAGATACAAATAGTTTTTATATCAGAAAAAAGCCACTTTATATACGCTAAAAGGTTATAAAAAAAAAATAAAGATAATTAGCCTTTTAATAAAAAAGCAAAGTAAAAATAAACGTTTTTTAGACTTATCTAGTATACTAATTGACGCTCATTGTAACATTGCCCTTATCCGGCTTTTTCTTTGTGTTTTAATTTTTAAGCTCTATGACTTAAAAACACTTTCTAAGTTATCAAAAGTAAAAAAAAAACTTTCAAAATTTAAGGCTTTAAATTTTAAGCAGATGGAAAAGTAGTAATTACTCACATGAGCGGCTGCAATTCACTTTTAACTTTTTCCTCCGTTTTTTAAAACGAAGCAAAACATCGTCTGCCTTCCGCTTTTAATAACTAATAGTGCACATTCACAGTTAAATATAAGCGATAGACAAGTTATGCTTGCTATAAAGAGTGGGGATATTTTTCATAGTATATTAGACTATAGAGATAATCTAATCTAAAGGCATTAATTTCATAGGTGAGTGGCAGTAAAAAAAAAACTCTCTAAATTATGTTAAGAACATTTATAAGTAAAAGGCTTTTAAACCAGTAAAAAGTCTAGACTTAAAAATTAACTAAAAATACGGCCAGATTTTAACTGTGCTTAGTAAGATTTATTTATCTCTATGTTGTCGACTAATAGGTAAGTCATAAATTTTTGGTGTTTACCATTGAGTGTTCGAATCGCTCCAACATAAAAAATTTTTAACTTAGAAGCGGTAGTTTAATGGTAGAACAGTGTACTACGGATACATAAGTGCAAGTTCGAGTCTTGCCCGCTTTTAAGGAATAAGCTGCAAAAGGTTTGCCTTTTGATTGCAGATCATAAAGTAGAAGTTCGATTCTTCCTTATTCCTCTAGAAATTTTCTTAGGGTATTTTAGTAAAGAGCCTTTATAGCTCAAAGGTAGAGCGAAATACTGTTAATATTTAGGTTAGGTGTTCGAGTCATCTTAGAGGCGTAAATTACAAAAAGAAAGGTTATAGCTTAATTGGTAGAGCCAGCTGCTCATGACAGCTTAGATGAGTGTTCAAATCATTCTAGCCTTAAACACTAATAATCCAGGCAAAATATTTCTTGCCTTGATCTAGGCGAGTTTAATAATCAAAAACCTAATTTCTTACGCTAATAATGAGAATTCGAATTTCTCTTTTGCTATTTAGTTTAAAAGCTAGAATGTATTATTATTAATTGTGTTCATGTAAGCTCAAGTTTCATAGGCTTTGAAAGAAAGAAAGGAAGGCTCCGTATGCTGGCTCACGGGTTGAGCTGTAAACTCAATAGCTTTTGCTGTCGAAGGTTCGATTCCTTTTCTTCCTATTTCGTTTGTAATCTTATTAGCTTAAGGGCAAAGCAAAATACTTCTAATGTTTGGATATAGGTTCGAATCCTATATAAGAGCCTACTTAGCCATAAGCGATATAAAAAAATAAGTGTTATAACACCAAAGTAAAAATTTAGCCTTAACTTTTAATGAAAAAAACCGGTTTTTAATTCTCTTTATTCTAAGAAAAAGCCAAAAATTCTTTTTATCCAAAAAATGTTTTCTAAAATATTTTTAACGTAGCCTTTACTAGCTAAAAATTTAGCCCTAATAGAAGAAAAAAAATTTAAGTGTCTTCAATAGAATCATATTTATCTGGCTTAAGATCAAATGAAAAAAAAAAACCCTTCTTTATTAGTGAAATAACTGAGTGAAAAGAACGTTGATTTCTGTCTAGTAATGCAAAGGATATAGGAACTTTATATCTTATTTTTGCCTTATTTGCTGGTTTAGCGGGTACCTCTTTTTCTGTATTAATAAGATTAGAACTATCTGGACCAGGTGTACAATATATAGCGGATAACCAGTTATATAATAGTATAATAACTGCACATGCCATAGTAATGATTTTCTTCATGGTTATGCCAGCACTTATCGGAGGATTTGGTAATTTCTTATTACCTTTATTAGTAGGGGGTCCTGATATGGCCTTTCCTAGATTAAATAATATAAGTTTTTGATTACTTATCCCTAGTTTTTTATTATTTATATTTGCAGGAATGATAGAAAATGGGGCAGGAACGGGTTGAACTTTATACCCGCCATTATCTGGTTTACAAAGTCATAGTGGACCAAGTGTAGATCTAGCCATTTTTGCTTTACATCTTTCAGGTGTAAGTAGTTTATTAGGGGCAATGAATTTTATTACAACAATATTAAATATGAGAAGCCCTGGTATAAGACTACATAAATTAGCTTTATTTGGTTGAGCAGTAGTAGTAACGGCGGTTTTATTACTTTTATCTTTACCAGTTTTAGCTGGAGCAATAACAATGGTTTTAACGGATAGAAACTTTAATACTTCTTTTTTTGAAGTAGCGGGTGGTGGAGATCCTATATTATACCAACATCTTTTCTGATTCTTTGGTCATCCAGAAGTTTATATTTTAATTATACCAGGTTTTGGTATAATCAGTACTACAATATCAGCTAGTTCTAACAAAAATGTGTTTGGTTATTTAGGTATGGTTTATGCTATGATGTCTATAGGTGTTTTAGGTTTTGTTGTATGAAGCCATCACATGTATAGTGTCGGTTTAGATGTAGATACTAGAGCTTATTTTACCGCGGCAACTTTAATTATTGCAGTACCTACAGGTATTAAAATATTTAGTTGATTAGCTACTATTTACGGGGGATCCGTACAGTTAAACGCTTCAATGTTATTCGCATTAGGTTTTGTTGTAATGTTTACTTTAGGGGGATTAAGTGGGGTTGTTTTAGCTAACGCTTCACTTGATATAGCATTCCATGATACTTATTATGTAGTAGCTCATTTTCACTATGTATTAAGTATGGGTGCCGTTTTTGCTTTATTTAGTGCATGATATTACTGAATACCAAAAATAACCGGTCTTTCTTACAATATGATGTTGGCCAAAGTACATTTCTTAATAATGTTTATTGGAGTAAATGTAACTTTCTTCCCTCAACATTTCTTAGGTTTACAGGGTATGCCTAGAAGAATAAGCGATTACCCAGATGCTTTTGCAGGTTGAAATTTTGTTAGTAGTGTAGGTTCCATGATTAGTGTGGGAGCTACCATATTATTCTTGTATGTGGTTTATGACCAATTAGTATACGGTATATCTACTACAAGATACCCGTGACTTACACCACAATATTTTAGTGATTTATTCCAAACTCTGTTTTCAAGAAATTTCAGCTCAATAGAATGAACTCTAACTAGTCCACCAAAACCTCATGCTTTTGTATCTCTACCTTTACAAAGCGGCTTTTAATGAGCAAAAACTTATCTTCTAGCAATAAGTTTTTTCTCTTTACTTTGAAAAAATTTATAGTTATTTTTCTCACTAGTTGTAATAACCTTTATTTTTTTTTCTATCCTTTGAAAAAAATATTTAACTTTTTTTCAATCATCCTTTTAAAAATGAAAAAGGATATAAAGTTAAGACAGAAAATATATATAAGTATGACTCGTATTAATTCTATTGAAGAAGAAGTTAGATTAAAGGTATGTATCTCACTAAGAAAAAAAAACTTCACCTTTTCTTGTTACTAAAAAAATACTAAGCCAAAAAACTAAATAAAAAATACTAAGCCAAAATAACCAAATAAAAAAGACTAAGGCAAAATAAGCCAAAAAAAATGCGGACTACATAGAAAGAATATTTAATGGAAATAAATGATTAATTTTTAAGTAAAAATTAAATTAAATAATAATGAATACTTTAATATCAGTAGCGGAATCCTTATCTGTAATAATACCTATTTTGCTGGTGGTAGCTTTTACAACGGTGGCGGAAAGAAAAACCATGGCAAGTATGCAAAGAAGACTAGGACCCAATACGGTAGGTTATTACGGTCTTCTGCAGGCTTTTGCAGATGCACTTAAATTGTTATTAAAGGAATGTGTTTCACCTACCCAATCCAATCTTGTTCTGTTTTTTTTAGGGCCTATTATAACATTGGTTTTTTCATTGTTAGGTTATGCAGTTATACCATTCGGACCTGGTTTGACTGTAGGTGATCTACCTCTAGGTATATTATATCTTTTAGCCGTGTCATCTTTATCTACATACGGTATTCTATTGGCAGGTTGATCTGCAAACTCTAAATATGCTTTTTTAGGTTCGCTTCGGAGCACTGCGCAATTAATAAGTTATGAATTAATATTGAGTTCTGCTATATTGTTAGTAGTTATGTTTACAGGTAGTTTAAATTTAAGTATAAGTGTAGAAGCACAAAGGGTTATAACTTTTTTCGTACCTTTATTACCCGTATTTATAATTTTTTTTATAGGAGCTATTGCAGAAACTAATAGAGCGCCATTTGATTTGGCAGAAGCCGAATCAGAATTAGTTTCAGGTTTTATGACTGAACATAGTGCAGCTATTTTTGTTTTTTTCTTTCTGGCAGAATATGCTAGTATTGTGCTAATATGTATATTTACATGTATATTATTTTTATCGGGTTACAATAGTATTTTCGTATTTTGATGCAAAGATTTAAGTTTTTTCTCTTATCTGTTAAAAGGTTTTTTGTCCAGTATTACTTTAGGATTAAAAGCTTGTTTTATGATATTTGTTTTCATCTGAGTAAGAGCCTCTTTCCCTAGAATACGTTTTGATCAATTAATGAGTTTTTGTTGAACAGAGTTATTACCTATAATTATAGCTATAATTATAATAGTACCTTGTTTAGTGATAGCTCTAGTTATCTCTCCGGTTAACTTTGCTCTTCTTTAGAAAAAGGTTTTTTTTTCACTAGTGGCAAAGAAGCCTTTCTTTCTTTGCCCTTAGAAAGAAATCTAAAGGCAAGAAAGATAAAAAGCACTAATGCTTCTTTTTAAAAAATAAAGTGAAGCTATTTAATAATGATAATAAGAAAAAGTTGAGTTTGATGATGGCTCTGAGTGAACGCTGTTCAAATGCTTGACACATGCTAATCGAACGGCAAACTTTGTAAAAATAAAAAAAATTTAGTTTGCAGTGGTGTACAGGTGAGTAATTGATAGATTAATTGCCCTGAAGTAAGGACGAAGAGATCCCTTATAAAAAAAGAAAAAGTTTTTCGCTTTAGGTTTTTTTTTTATCCTGGCAGAGTAATAGCAAAAGCTAGCTCTTTTTCCGGCAATCGAGACTGAAAGGTCGATCGATCACATTGGGTCTGAAAAAAGCCCAATGCGTAACGTACAGCAGTGGGGAATATTGGTCAATGGTCTAAGGACTGAACCAGCAATTTGAATGAATGAAAAACGAAAAAGTCGTCTAAAATTCTAGGTAAAAAACTGATAATGACTAAGTTTTATCTATAAGTCTTGACCAAATTACGTGCCAGCAGTCGCGGTAATACGTAGAAGACAAGTGTTATTCATCTTTATTAGGTTTAAAGGGTACCTAGACTGAAGATCAAGCCCTAATCGGAACTAATTTTCTAGAGTTTTATGTGTGAAATATGGAATTATCTGAGGAGCGATACAATGCACTAATACAGGTAGGACTTACTACGGCGAAAGCAATTTTCTAAGTAAAAACTGACGTTGAGGGACGAAGCCTGGGGGAGCGATAAGGATTAGATACCCTAGTAGTCCAAGGAGAAAATTATGAATGCCATAGGCTAGAAACTAGCTTATAAATGAAAGTGTAAGCATTCCACCTCATGAGTAAAGTGGCAACGCCGAAATTGAAATCATTAGACCGTTTCTGAAACCAGTAGTGAAGTATGTTATTTAATTCGATGATCCGCGAATAACCTCACCACTTCTCGGACATGACACAAGCGCTGCACGGCTGTCTTCAGTTAATGTCGTGAGATTTTGGTTAATTCCTTTAATTAACGAAGACCCATGTTTTATTTTATTTATATAAAACAGTTCACCATTATATTGGAAAAGATAAACGGGATTAAGACAAGTCCTCATGGCCTTAATGAGCGTGGGCTATAGACGTGCCATATATGCCTTTACAAAGGGATGCAATATTGTAAAATGGAGCTAATCCTTAAAAATGGATATAACTAATCATGGATTGTAGTCTGAAACTCGACTACATGAATAAGGAATTACTAGTAATCGTGAATCACCACGTCACGGTGAATTTAACCTCAGATGGGTACTAACTACTCGTCAGGCGCTGAAAGGGGTATGCGCAATAAGTTTGGTTGCATTTAGATTTCTTTTTATATTTAATTAGAGTATATTATTCTTTTTGTAATTTTCGTATGCGTGACCTCAATTGGTGTTAAGTCGAAATATGGTTCGTGTAACGGAAGTTGCACGGGGTTTATTAACATTAGAAAATAAAGTTTCACCAAGAGTGAAAATTCTAGCCAAAAACAGCTTAGATGGAAGCATGGAAAAACTTCATTTTTTTTTCGCTTTCTTTGTAGCTTACGACTTTTAGTTAAATTACTCTGAAAAACAAAAGTATGGCCAGATTTTTAACATTAAAAAAAAAGGCCTTTTTTTTTAGGTAAAAAACTCAGATCAAAGAGAGAATTGACTGAGTGGTTTATAGTGGTAATCTTGAAAATTACTTGCTTTTTCTAAGCACATCCGTTCGAATCGGATATTCTCTGGCCGGGGTAGCGCTGGGTGGTTAAGCGCCTTGTTTGGGTCAAGGAGTCTTTCAGTTCGAATCTGGATACCCCGATTGTTTCAAGAAAAAAAAAAAGCTTTTTTTTGCCGGATTTTTTCTGCGGATTAGTATAACTGGTAAAATATCTGGCTCATGACCAGAAGATTGGAGTTCAAGTCTTCGGTCCGCATTTAAAAAAATAATCTGCGTCTTAAGCTAAAAAGGTTGTTCATGTAACCTCTTTTTTTTTCGTGAGATTTAAAAAGCGAAAATTATAATTAAAAACATGAGATTATCACTAATATTGTTCCTTATTGGTTCTTTAGGTTTTGTTTTAAACAAAAAAAATATTATATTAATGCTTATATCCATAGAAATAATGTTATTAGCGATTAATTTCCTTATTCTAATTAGTTCTCTAAGCTATGACGATATTTTAGGACAAACTTTTGCTATATATGTAATAGCAATAGCGGGTGCAGAATCTGCCATAGGTTTAGGTTTGTTAGTAGCTTTTTATAGACTGCGTGGAACAATCGCGATAGAAAATAAATAATGTATCTTACTTTAATAAGTTTACCATTATTAGGCTCAATAATTTCAGGTTTTTGGGGAAGAAAAGTAGGAGTAAAAGGTTCACAAATAATAACTTGTAGCTGTGTTATATCCACTACTGTTTTAGCTTTATTTGCGTATATAGAAACTGGTTTAAATCAAATACCTGTTAAGTTACATTTATTCAGATGAATAGATGCAGAGTATTTGAATGTATCTTGAGCATTTACTTTTGACAGTTTAACTGTATCTATGTTAATCCCAGTATTAATTATTTCTTCTTTAGTGCATATATATTCTATAGGTTATATGAGTCATGACCCCCATAATCAAAGATTTTTCAGTTACTTAAGTTTATTCACATTTATGATGATAATTTTAGTAACTGCAAATAATTTTTTGGTAATGTTTGTTGGTTGAGAAGGAGTAGGAGTTTGCTCATATTTGTTAGTAAGTTTCTGGTTTACTAGAATAGCGGCAAACCAAAGTTCACTTGCAGCATTTTTTACAAATAGAGTAGGAGATTATATTTTAACTCTAGGGATGTTTGCTATTTTTTGATCATTCGGTAATGTAGACTATACAACGGTTTTTTCTCTTAGTGCTTTTTTTAGTGAAAGCGTTATTTTCTTGGTAGGTCTGTGTTTACTGATAGGAGCAATGGCTAAAAGTTCTCAGATTGGTCTGCATGTTTGATTACCTATGGCAATGGAAGGACCCACTCCGGTTTCCGCTTTAATACACGCAGCAACTATGGTTACTGCTGGGGTTTACTTATTGATGAGAGCTTCTCCTTTAATTGAGTACAGTTCTAGTGTTCTTCTACTATGTCTATGAGTAGGTGCAATAACTACTGTATTTAGTTCACTTATAGGTTTGTTTCAACAGGATATTAAAAAAGTTATAGCCTATTCAACTATGAGTCAATTAGGTATGATGCTTATAGCAATAGGTCTTTCTTCATATTCTTTAGCACTTTTTCATTTAATAAATCATGCTTTTTATAAAGGTCTGCTTTTTTTATGTGCAGGGGCTATTATTCATGCAGTAGCAGATAATCAAGATTTTAGAAAATACGGTGGACTTATTTCTTATTTGCCTTTGACTTATTCTCTAATGTTAGCTGCCTCTCTTAGTTTAGTGGCTTTCCCTTTTATGACAGGTTTCTATTCAAAAGATTTCATTTTAGAATGCGCTTTTGCTCAGTATAAGTTATCTTCTATTATTGTATATTTTATTGCATTAATCGGAGCTATGTTTACTACACTTTATTCAGTTAAAGTACTGTATTTAACTTTCTTAACCAATCCTAATGGACCTTTAATCAATTATAAATACCAGAAAGCGGCACATGAAGGAGATATTTTCATGAGCGGACCTCTAGTTATTTTAGCGGTATTTTCTATTTTTTTCGGGTATATTACAAAAGATATATATATAGGTTTAGCTTCGGATTTTTTTTCAGACAATAGTTTATTTTTATTGCCTGGACATGAAATAATGTTGGATACAGAGTTTGCTTTAAATACTTTTTATAAGCTGCTTCCTCTATTTTTCACTATAGCTATGACTTTTATCTCTTTAATATTCACCGAACTATACCCTAAGTGACTTATTGCTTTCAAATTTACAAGTTTTGGTTACAAAATTTTTGGTTTTTTCAACCAGAGATTTTTATTAGAAATGTTTTACAATAAATATATTTCTGCACTGATACTTAAACTTGGAGGGCAAACCACTAAAGTTTTAGATAAAGGTGCAGTAGAAATTTTTGGTCCCTATGGTTTAGAGAAAAAGTTAACATTGATTAGTAAATCTATTAATTCCTTAAGTACTGGTTTAGTTACTTCTTACGCTTTATACATACTTATTGCTTTAATCTCTTATATTAGTTTAACTTTCTTCAGTGAATTTAATGTATTTATAATAATACACGCTTTACTCTGTATTACTACATATAAAAAAACTATTTAATACAGTATTTACTATTAAATACTAAAGATAAAGATATATCCATTACCGCTAAAATACTAAGCAAAAGCTTACCTTAGATGCTTAGATAAAAATTATGGCTTTTATTTATTACGTTTTTAAGTTTTAAATATCAAAATAAAAAAAACTCCTTTTTTATTTTGATATTTAGAATACGTAATTATAATGGATAATTATTATCTAGAAGTGATATCTCTATCCAAGATAGTTTAATGGTTAGAACATTAATTTCATGCGTTAATAATGAGAATTCGAATTTCTCTCTTGGTACTTAGAGACCTTAGTTCAATAGGTAGAACATACGACTTTTAATCGTATCCATGTGAGTTCAAATCTCATAGGTCTTAAAACCAGTGTTTCGCATGTTGGCCCTGTGTTTGAGCTACAAACTCAATAACTTTGGCTGTAAAAGATTCGAGTTTTTTTTAAACTTAAAAAAAAAACTTTATCCTTAGCTTAGACTTGAAAAAAAAAATAAATATATTAGTTAAAAAGAAAAATAATGAGAGCATTAAAAAGTCATCCTTTACTGAAAATAGTTAATTCTTACGTTATAGACAGCCCACAACCTTCCAATATAAGTTACTTATGAAATTTTGGTTCTTTATTAGCAGTGTGTTTAATCGCTCAAATAATAACCGGTATAACACTAGGTATGCACTATACTCCCAATGTTTTAGAAGCTTTTGATTCAGTAGAACACATAATGAGAGACGTGAACAATGGCTGACTTATACGTTATTTACATTCAAATATAGCTTCTGCATTTTTTTTCATAGTATACTTACATATAGGTAGAGGTATGTATTATGGATCTTACAAAGCACCTAGAACATTAACTTGATCTATTGGTACAGTAATATTTATTCTAATGATGGCAACTGCTTTCTTGGGTTATGTTTTACCTTATGGTCAAATGAGTTTATGAGGAGCAACTGTTATCACTAATTTAATGAGTGCTATACCTTGAGTAGGACAAGATATAGTAGAATTTATATGAGGAGGTTTCTCTGTAAATAATGCTACATTAAACAGATTCTTTGCCTTACATTTTGTTTTACCTTTTGTTCTTGCTGCTTTAGCTTTAATGCATTTAATTGCATTGCACGAGTCTAGTGGTTCAGGTAATCCTTTAGGTGTATCAGGTAATTATGACAGATTATCATTTGCACCTTATTATTTAATCAAAGATTTAATTACTTTATTCATATTTGTAATAGTTGTTAGTATTTTTGTTTTTTTCTATCCTAATGTTTTAGGTGATAGCGAAAACTATGTAATGGCAAACCCAATGCAAACTCCACCTGCCATTGTGCCAGAATGATATCTGTTACCTTTTTATGCTATTTTAAGATCTATACCTAACAAATTATTAGGGGTTATCGCCATGTTTTCTGCTATATTAGCTTTATTAGCGTTACCTTTCGTAGATTTTTCTCCATTAAGAGGAATACAATTTAGACCTTTAAGTAAAGTGGCTTTTTTTGTATTTTTAGCCAATTTTTTAATCTTGATGCAATTAGGTGCAAAACACGTAGAATCTCCCTTTATTGAATTAGGCCAAGCATCTACTGTTTTATATTTTGCTTATTTCATAATGATAGTTCCTTTTATTACATTACTAGAAAATAGTTTAAGTGACATAGCTAAATCGAAAGAAACGAAAGCTTTTGCTCTTACTTTTAAAGGTGATTTAGAAGCGGTTCGCCATATCCCTAAAGAAAAAAAAAACTAAGACTTTTTTTTTAATACATATTAAAATACCCTTTTTTTTAATATATATTTCCATTGAAATACATTGTGATAAAAGAGAAAGGGCTTCATTACGAAATAAAAAAGACTAAGGCTGAACGGAAAGAAAAAAAACTTTTTTAAAAGAAATATGACAAATAGAGTAAGAAGTGATTTCCAACAGCATCCTTTTCATTTAGTTATGCCAAGCCCTTGACCTTTATACACAAGTATGACTTTATTTAGTTTAACGTTAAGTGCGGTTTTAACTTTTCATAGTTTTTTTACTGCATTAAAAATATTAATGGGAGGTTTTACAAGCTTATTGAGCAGCATGACATTATGATTTAGAGATGTTACAAATGAAGCCACATATTTTGGAAACCACACTATGGCAGTGCAAAGAGGTTTAAATATGGGTGTTGCATTATTCATAATAAGTGAAGCGCTTTTTTTTTAGCTATTTTTTGATCTTTTTTTCATAGTGCTTTATCACCCACAATAGAATTAGGTGCAAAATGACCCCCTTTGGGTATAGAATCTATTAATCCTTTTGAATTACCTTTACTAAACACAGTTATTCTGTTATCGTCTGGTGTAACGGTTACTTACAGTCATCATTCTTTGATACAAAACAACCGGAGTGCCACACTTTATGGTTTAGTCTATACGGTTATTTTAGCTATAATTTTTACTGCTTTACAATATATAGAATACAGTGTATCCTCTTTCACTATTTCAGATGGAACATTTTCTTCTTGTTTTTACTTTGGGACAGGTTTCCATGGTTTACATGTAATAATAGGTACCGCTTTCTTAGCCGCAGGACTTTGACGTATTTTAGCTTATCATGTTACAGAAAACCATCATTTAGGTTTTGAATCGGCTATTTTATACTGACATTTTGTAGATGTAGTTTGATTATTTTTATACATTTCAGTGTATTACTGAGGATCTTAGAAAAGTAAAAAAAAAAAGAGTTTTTTTTTGCTAAAAGTTTTAATACTAAAAATATAAAACTAATTTTAACTCTATAAAAATTTTTCTTTTCTTTTTTCTAAACCCAAAATGAAACCTTTAATTAAAAATAATGCCTCAACTTATACCATTTTTTTTCGTAAATCAAGTTTTATTCAATTTTGCCCTTTTAGTTTTACTAATTTACTTATTTAGTAAATTTTTATTACCTAGATTTGTCCGTCTATTTAAAAGTCGTTTACATGTAGATTCACTTTAGAATCTTTAACTTTTTACTTTTTCTTAGCTTTTTTTTCCCGCTCTATATGTCTGATTAGTTTTTAAAGCCGTTGCTATTAAATTTCCACTAAAAAAGTAAAAAGTTAAAAAAACAAAAAAAAACCTTTCACATAGATCATCTTTTAAAGATGAATATTTTTTTTATCATCCAGAGAATATATTAGGATCATATAACTTGATATAATGATTCGTTTAACAAAGAAGAATTTAGCCCTACAATACTAACCGGTAACTTAAGGCAAGAACAAAAAAAACAAAGCAACCCCCCCCCTAAAATGATAACATAAATAATTTTACAAAAAATAAGGGTTTTCTGTGACATAGAGTAAAAAATAAAAAAAAATGATACAAGCGGCAAAAATAATTGGAACAGGTTTAGCTACTACTGGTTTAATAGGTGCAGGAGTTGGAATAGGAGTAGTATTCGGAGCTTTAATAATAGGTGTTTCTAGAAACCCTTCTTTAAGAGGACAATTATTTTCTTACGCCATTTTAGGTTTTGCCTTTTCTGAAGCAACAGGTTTATTTGCTCTGATGATGGCTTTCTTATTATTATACGTAGCCTAAAACATTATATATAATCTAAAACATTACCAGGTAGCTATAGTTTAAGGGCAAAACCTCTAATTGTGGTTTAGCAGTTCCTTGTTCGAATCGAGGTGGTTACCCCTTTAATAATAATAATTTAATGCTGAAAGATATTGCTTCCAAGCTGAGTTTTTTGATTCGGATTCAGTTGGTTGCGGGTTGCTTGCTCGAAGTATCAAGGTAGTTACCCTTGGTGATCATAGTTTAATGGTAAAACCTCTTCCTTCCAAGTTGAGTTTGTCGATTCAAATTCGGCTGATCATATGAGTTAGTATTTTAATAGGCAGAAAATCTTCTTGTCAAGAAGAGGAACGCCGGTTCGAGCCCGGCCTAACTCGATAGCAATTTTTTCTTTTAAAGAAAAAATTGCCATCGCTACAAGCTTTTGTAGTGGTTCAGTATTACACTCAGTGACGCTCTTTTAAGAATAAATTAATCATGTCTTAGTGTTTAATATTTAAGTTGAAAACTAAGAATAAACCATAAAAAAACAAAGCAAAAAAAAACCATGATTAAAATACTCAGCGCCTTTTTCATTATTACTTCTTTAGATAGCCCAGAACCTTGAGGCCTTTTTTTCCAAGATAACGTTACATCTCAAATGGAAGGATTAGAAGAATTACATAACAATATAATGTCTGGCTCACCTATAATTTCATTGCCTTTACCTTTAATTAAGGTAATACCTATTTTTATATTAATAATTATAAGAGTAGTTTTTTTTGGAGGCTCAATTTTATTTATGGACAACAACGGAAGTAGTAACTCCGGATCTAACAACGCAGGACCTACGGGCTCCAACAACGCAGGATCTAATGATGGGCAAACACCTAACTCAGCCACCTCTCTGTATGATCAGTTCCATAGAGATCTGATTATGATAGATTATTATAGAGATTTGCAAATGACACGAGAAGAGGCGCATGAATATCAACAAAAGCTGAACGGTTATTACAGAAAATATATTGATATGTATCTAAGAACTGAACGTTCCGCAATAAAGGGTTGTGTAGATGATGAAGGCAACCCTTTAGAATGAAGACTGCAACATGAAAGGGATATGCGGACTAAAATACGGGTTGCAGTCAGATTGGAAGAATAAGCCATAAAAAATAGAACTAGTGTTCCTCCATTAAGTTAGTAAAGAGAAAAATATTTTCTTATAGAAAAACTAAGAAAGGAATAAAAAAAGCCGCTTTATCCAAGGAAAACTTTTCCTTAGGGAAAAGTTGCTATAGGTAGGGCGAGATATTTGCTAAATATTGTGTTTAACACATGGATGTTCGAATCATCTCTTTTCCGATGTAAATACTAGTTTGTTATTAAAGTATCTCTCATCATAAATAACGGTCAAAACTTTTTTTAACTCGCTTTTTTTTGATAAAGAACTAAAAATAAACTAAAATAATAAACCTTTTTCATTATGAAAAAAAGAATATATGAAAAAAATACACAAGAAATAAGTTCAGAAAATAAAAAAACTAAAATTTTAGAGCTAGACAACGATTATAAAAGACTCTAATTTTAGTAAAAGTAATTTGGACATAAAGGTAAAAATAAACCAAATATTTCAGAAAATACAAAGGAAAAAAAAACTATTCCTGAATTTATAGATGCTTTAGAAGCTGATTATAATCCTTTTCATGATATAAAATAATGAAAAAGCCAAAGAGTATAGTTTAAAGGTAAAATAAGAAGCTTCAAACTTCATGTTTTCAGTTCAAGTCTGAGTGCTCTTGCGCCCAGGTTCTTTAACTTAATGGGTAAAGTGCGTTCTTGATAAGGATGTCATTCAAGTTCAAGTCTTGAAAGAATCATTTCAAGGCGTCTTTTAGACATAAATAACTTACTTTATGTTGTGATTTGTTTTTAGAAAAGTAATAGATTATTCTTTTAAAGGCTACTATGTATCTTCTCACTTCTATTTCTTTACCACTAGCGGGGATTTTGCTTCTTTTTTTATTGAGCAACGATTACAAGAAAAATAATATAAGTGATAAAAGCTTGAAAGTTATTTCCTTAAGTTTTACTCTTCTTAATTTGTTTATCTCTTTAATAATATGGTTTTTATTTGATAATAGTAGTAAACATTTTCAGTTTCTACAAGAACATTATATAATAGGTAATTACGATTTTTATTTGGGTCTAGACGGTCTTTCCTTATATTTTTTTTTATTGACTACCTTTATCGCACCCTTATCCATTTTATCTAATTGGAAATCTATAAGTAATAAAAATACTTATTTCTTAGTTATAATTCTATTGTTAGAATCTGCTTTATTATTAATTTTTACTGTACTAGATATTTTATTGTTTTATATCTTTTTTGAAAGTATTTTAGCACCTTTATTTGTATTAATAGGGTTTTTTGGATCTACTGATAAGCTAAGAGCAAGTTTTTATTTTTTTTTATATACTTTCCTAGGTTCTTTGTTTATGTTGTTATCTATAATAAGTGTTTCATCGCTTGCCGGTTGTAGTGATATGAATATTATTTATAAAACAGATTATTCCTATCTTACACAAATTTTTTTATTTTTAGGTATTTTTATTGCCTTTGCAGTAAAAACACCGGTTATTTTCTTAAACTCCTGATTATTAAAAGCTCATGTAGAATCTCCCTTATCCGGTAGTGTTATTTTAGCGGCAATTGTATTAAAATTAAGTTTATATGGTGTGTTTAGATTAATACTTCCTTTAGTACCAAAAGCATTTCTTTTTTATACACACATTATTTTTGTTATATGTGTTATAACGATAGTATATGCTAGCTTAAGTACTATAAGAACGATAGATGTAAAAGAGCTTATTGCTTATTCTTCTGTGTCTCATGCAGCGGTCTATTTTGCAGGTATTTTAAGTAATGTTTTACAAGGTATACAAGGAGGAATTCTTTTAGGTCTAGCTCACGGTTTTGTTTCTTCTGGTTTATTTATAAGTGCAGGAGGTATTTTATATGACAGATCTAGTACAAGAACAATAAATTATTATGGAGGTTTGGCTCAAATTATGCCTGTCTTTTCTATACTATTTTTTATTTTATGTTTGGGTAATTGTGGTGTACCCCTTACTCTTAATTTTGTAGGAGAATTTATGGCTTTATTGGGTATTTTTGAAAGATTGCCTCTTGCAGGTATTTTAGCTTCTTCTTCTATTGTCTTTTCAGCCGTTTACACTATTTTTATGTTCAATAGAATAATCTTTGCAGGTGTCTTTAAGACTTGACAAACTTACTTGCCCGATTTAAATAAAAGAGAATATGCTCTTCTTTTGATTCTAGTTATTTTTACAGTGTTTTTTGGAATATACCCTAGCTTATATTTAGATACTTTAAATTATGCCGTTTCTAGTCTAATCTTTTCTTTGGAGTTAAATTAGAAAAACTTTATTTTATTTGCTAATACTATCGTTTATTTACTTTTCATATTTACGTCAAAAATAAAAATAAAAAAAATGCTATTAACTTTTCTCTTTT
Organism: Corymbia citriodora subsp. variegata; assembly: GCA_014858505.1. Classification (NCBI taxonomy): domain Eukaryota; kingdom Viridiplantae; phylum Streptophyta; class Magnoliopsida; order Myrtales; family Myrtaceae; genus Corymbia; species Corymbia citriodora. The sequence continues at coordinate 3,978 of MU090418.1, read as the reverse complement.
TTCTTTTATTTTCAAACGGTTTAACGGTGAGACCGGATAGTTCTATCTTGTATAGTCGTCTAACTTTAGTTATCGTTTTTTACAGTATTGTTTCTGCAAATAAAAGCTTGCATTTTTCTTATTTAGAAAAAGGAGTGTCAATATATGGAGGGCTTTTTAATATAAGCAGTTTGACACAGAGTTTTCAAATCTTTATTTTTTTACTTACTTTTTTTATTTTATTAATGACTGCTTATTACCCAAGAAAAAAATACGTGGCTAGTTTCAGCTCTATGTCAGACATCTTATTCAAAAATGTAAAACAATATATAAGTATTATAAACAAAATGTCTGAACAGTTTACAATAATAGAATATGCATTAATAATGTTATTTGCGATAACTGGTGCAAGTTTGCTTATCTCTAGTGCAGATTTAGCTTCTTTATATCTCTGCTTGGAATTACAAAGTTTTAGCTTGTACATAATATCTTCTTTACATCGGAATTCTGAATCATCTACTGGTTCTGCTCTAACTTATTTTTTGTTAGGTGCTTTATCTTCTTGTTTTATTCTATTAGGTATAGCTTTGATTTATGCAAATTCTGGTTTAACTAACTTAGAGGGTTTATTTTCTATTGTATCAGATACCGAAAAATATGCTTCTTTTTCTCTTTGATATAATCATACCTATTTTTTCTACAGTTTCTTGTTAATATCTGTAGGTTTATTATTTAAAATAGCCGCGGCCCCTTTTCATTGATGATCTCCAGATGTTTACGACGGAGTTCCTACTATAGTTACGACTTTTATTGCTATACTAGGTAAAATAGCTATATTGATTTTATTTTTAGAATTGGTGCATTATACTAGTGCTTTATTATATAGTAATAGCCAATTTTATTCTTGAACTACTAGTTTAACTTTAAGTTGTTTTTTTTCTTTGATAATAGGTACCATTTTAGGTTTGACACAAGAAAGAATAAAAAGATTATTAGCTTACAGTACTATTAGTCATATTGGTTTTATACTATTAGCTTTGCTTGTGCATACTTTAGAATCTTACCAAGCTTTTTTGTTTTACATTATACAGTATATTTTTACTAATTTAAATGTGTTTTTTATACTAATAGCGATGGGTTTCAATTTGTATTTATTTTTCACAAATAACGTAGAATTTAATAATTTATCTGAAAAAAATAATAGCCCGATACAGCTAATAAGTCAAATAAAAGGTTATTTTACTATAAACCCGGTTTTAAGTTTATGCTTAGTTATAACTATGTTTTCTTTTATAGGTTTACCTCCTTTACTGGGTTTCTTCGGTAAATTAATGGTTTTGACTAGTGCATTAGACAATGGAAAAATTTTACTTGTTTTAGTTGCAATTATAACCAGTGTAATAGGTGCAGTTTATTATTTAAATGTTATTAAAACTATTTATTTTGAAAATCCTGAATATAAAAAAACATATATTTACGTGGATATGACGTTATCCAATATGTTTTCTATTACTCTAGCTATTTTCAATTTAGCTATTATTATATTCATTTTTAATCCTGATTTATTGTTAAATTTATGTGATTTGCTTTCTTTAATAGGATACAGTTCTATAGCAATATAATAATAAGGCCAGCATTATTTGTACTTTAAGCCCTAAAGGATGTAATGAAAAAGCTTGATAAAATTAAGGCTCCCTCTAAAATAGAAGAGAGATATGGAAAAAAGCTCTATTATATATACCTAAGCTTGTTGTTTAGCTTTTTTTTTTTAACTAAAAATTAAAAAAAAACTAAGTTTTTTTTCTTTACTTTTCTTTTTCCTTTTTTAACTAATCTATTTAGGCTATGCATTAAAAATTAAAGCCATGGCTTTAATCTTTAAAATAACCTTAGACTAAACCATTAACTAAAAACCAGTAAAAAAAAATATGACTAGTCTTTCTTTTTTTTTTGTATTTGTCCCTTTTTTATCCTTTATATTGCTAGCAATAAATCTTTTACTTTCTCCACATTTACCTTACCAAGAAAAAAACAGTGCTTTTGAGTGTGGTTTTCATTCTTTCTTGGGACAAAATCGAACACAGTTTAGTATATCTTTTTTCATTTTTGCTCTTCTTTTTCTTCTTTTTGACTTGGAAATATTACTAGTATATCCTTATGTAGTAAGCGCTTATACCAATGCAGTATATGGTTTAATTGTAATGCTGGTGTTTTTTTTAGTTTTAACTCTAGGTTTTGTTTTTGAATTAGGAAAAAACGCTTTAAAAATAGATAGTAGACAAATGGCTAACTTGCAAACGAAAACAAACAAGAAATTTACTTTTATTAAATAAAAATTTTCTGGTTAAAAATAATGTAAAGAAAAAAGCTTTAATGAAGCAAAAAAAGAAAAAAATCTGGGCCCAAATCATCTTTAAGCATGAAAAAAAAATATTTACCCAGAGCACGTATTAGAACCTTAGATAAAAATTATTTTGAAAAACGAGGTTTTAGGCCTAAAGTATAAAAAGAAATTATTATGGTAATCTAAAAGATCCACTATCTGATAACGAAAGATTTTAGGAAAAGTTTCTTCAATATACGAAGTAAAAGGAAATATCTGAGTAACTTCAGGAAAATAAATCAAACGAGATTCTACAAAAAATGTGAAGCAAGGTAGATACATACAAAAATGTTAAGCTTACAAGTAAAACGGGTTTTCTGTTTGAATAAAGGGGCACCTTCCTCTAAAGCTAAATACAGTAGTAGTGAGTGATAGTGAAAAGTACCGTGAGGGAAAGAAATAAATAGTAGTTTTACAAGCAGCTTTAGGTAAATTTAAGTATAAAACTAAAGCGTACCTTTTGCATAATGGGTCAGCAAGTTAATATTAGATGCAAGTTAAGAAAAAAGAACGGTATGGTACTATTAGAACAATAAACTGAAATAGATGAGTTTATTTTAGGCCATTTCCATTATTGAAGTGGTCGATCAGTACTAATAAACTTTTTATATAGGATACGATATAAAAAACTTTATCTAGCTAACGACTCAACGCAGAGAAATCGATTATGAAAAAATGAGTAGTATCTAATATTAGACCCGAAGAGCAGTGATCTTACCATTATCAGGATAAAAAAAGTCCGAACGGTTTAGCGTTGTAAAGCTATCCGATGAATGGTGGTAAGCAAGTGAAAGACAAAACTGACTGCTTGAGCTGGTTTTCCGCGAAACCTATATAAGTAGGTAATTTAATTAAATCTTAGCAGGTACAGAACTGTGATCTCGATCAAATATACTTGAATACATCGGGGGATCGTAAAGATTTTACCGGAGAGATTTTGCACTCGGAAGGGTTAAGATTAATGTTAAATAATCGGACATAGTACGATAAGGTTGTATGTCTAAAGGGAAACAGCCCAGAACAAGAGTTAATAAGGTTCCAAAATTATTATTGAGTGAAATTAAGGATGTGTTTTTGAACACAATCAGAAAATAGGCTTAGAAGCGGCCATTTTTTAAAGACCTCGTAACAGAGCACTGATTTTATAAAGAAAACCACACCGAAAATATTACGGATCTAAATAATATACCGAAACCTTGTCCTTATTCAAATAAAAAAAAAGTTTATGTAAGAAAAAATTTTATCTTTGTTTGATTAAGGGGTAGCGGAACATTGGATATATTAAAAAAAATATTTTTTACAAAAATATAAACTTACAATATCGATCCAAGAGACAATGCTGACATGAGTAACGAAAAAGCAAAGAGACTTTAAGTCTAATGCTCGCCTAAAGCTTATGGTAAAACGATAAATACACACACGAGGGATTAATTTACGGCCTCTAAGGTCTTTTAGATCGATGAGGGTTGCAGCATATCAAACTAATTAAAGTAAAGTTAGTTCAGGAAAACGCTAGCTTAAATAAACCGTGCCTAAAGAACTAACACAAGTAAGCAAGTAGAATATACGAAGGCGTTTGAGTAAAAAATCATTAAGGAACTCGGCAAATTGACTCA
>MU090417.1:0-29700 GCA_014858505.1 Corymbia citriodora subsp. variegata | reverse complement strand
ATAAGATTCAGCGTCGGCAGAAGGGTATGTCCCTCGTCGTTTGTTAGCAACAAATTCGGAATGCGGCGAGGTGGAGCAGACTCATATAACTCATCACTCCCTCCAGAATTGATCTCTCACTCATAAATATAGTGAATTGACAACTCTTGATCGATAGATTTACAAAGTGAGCTTTGATGGTATCACGATGGTTGCAAATCGTTCTTTGAGTAGATATTCTGATTGAATCATTAAATAATGAGCGCAAGCTCACTGTGATATTTCCAATCGACAAACTCTCCCCTTTTCTTGGACAAAAAAGGGTCAAGTCTCTGCATTACAACATCCTCTTTGATCACGTGAGTAGTTTTGATCAAGTTAGATCGAATCCCCAGCCCAGTAGTACTCACCAGGAATACTACTATATTTTCATCCGAACGCATCGATGGACAGGGGGATCACAGGAGCAATCGCTTGCCTTCTTTAGTACTATGATATCAGCGATACAAAAGGATGCATGATAAAAGACAGGATCTTTAGGTACTACTGCAGCATATTCGTAATCTACCAGAAAAGAAATGAGCATGAAAATTTAGGAATCTTTGTGCCGAGGATATTAATAACATCATCCGTTAGCTAGCTCTAGTTCTGCAGTTTGCTTCACAGGCTTAGAGCAGCAACCTCCAGAATATCCGGTCCTCAAAGTAGACGAATCTGAGTCCCATTCGCTTTCATTTCCCGTGCTCTGAGAAGCCTTATCCGGATCAGCATTCTCAAATGGATACTCGGGCGTCGGAATTGCTACATCTCCTTCCAACATCTTCACCACGGCGCTCATCGCTGGCCTTGCCTCCGGCTTATTATGAACGCAGCACAAAGCCACCATCAACATCCTCATCGCCTTCTCTCTTTCACTCTCAGGAAACCCGCAGACCATCTCCAACAACTTGCCATTCTGTGACATGTGCCATGTGCGCATCGGTAGCCCTGGCATCGGCTCACTTTGGTTGACGTTGTCATTTATCATCCTTCCTACAATGTCAAACAGGACCATCCCAAAACTGTACACGTCGCACTTGTAGGTCACAGGATATGGCTTCAACATCTCGGGAGCGGCGTACCCATGGGTGCCACGGAACCCTGTCATGGTTATCCGACTGATTTCTCTACTGTAGAGCTTGGCGAGCCCAAAGTCCCCGACCTTTGGGCTCAAGTTCCAGTCCAGGAGGATGTTGCCAGGCTTTATGTCGCAGTGAACAATCCTCTGCTCGCATTCCTCGTGCAAGTAGGCGATCCCCTTCGCAGTCCCCACAGCAATCTCATGCATCTTGCGCCAATCCATCGCCATCTTGTCCCCAAACAGGAATCTGTCGAGGGACCCATTTTCCATATACTCATAGATGAGTGCCCTCGTCGTCGGGTTGAAGCAAAAGCCAAAGAGCCTGACAAGGTTTACATGGTTTGTTCTTCCAATGGAGCTCACCTCTGCCATGAACTGCTCCTCCATCCTCTTGTCATGGGCATTCTTGAGCACCTTGACGGCCACCAGAGTTCCGTTCGGCAACTCACCTTTGAAGACAACTCCGTAAGTGCCGCAACCAAGCACAGTGGCATAATCTCCAGTGCAAATGGCCAGCTGCTCCGAAGAAAACCAGGTGGGCTTCAGGAATCTCTCCAGCGTTCTGAACTCATCGGGCACCTCCTGATTGTGCCCTGGTGGGATAGCTGGTGGCACAATTGAGATTGCCCTGGATGGCGATGAATCTTTTGGCAATTTTTCCAAGTCATTGGTAGCTATCCTGGCATAGCTAGGGATTGCGGTTCCTGCTTTCTTCAAGCAATCGATGAGGAAATACACGATGAGGACGATTGCTGCAGTCCCCACCATTCCGGAAACTGAAAACAGGTTGCAAAGACAGCGTCATTAAAAGTTTGATCATGATACCAAAGTCGTGAAATTACACAGCTTCATATTCCAACTTACTCATGGAGGCAGACACGGCCCAATCCATCCTCGAGTTGATTGAATCTGCGAAATTTTTGAACACAATGAACGGGTCTCCATTTAACTTGTCAGAACTGTGTGGGAAGGAGCTCCCTGAACCAGTGGGATTTTTTAGCAGGCTTTGCAAGGCTTGATTGAGCTCCTCGGAATCATACTGGAAGGATCTCATCTCTTTGGGGAATCGAATTGAAGCTTATCCTGGGATCCAAGTACTTCTCTCGTGAGAGTCTGCTGATTCACAGAGTCGTTATGCCTGCAGTTCCGGTTAAGTACAAGAGAAGTCGCAGAAAAGTCCGTCGTTTAGTATTTGTCTTGCCCTTGCGGCGTTCATTCATTGTTTAAGGTCCGACGCGGTTTTCATAATGGGAGTTCATCTTCGAGAGTTTCGCAGAACATCACGTTGAAATTGACGTGCTTGGATCCCTAGAATATCAAGACTTCCACAATTGTTTAATCAAGTCCCGATCATGTTGCTAGTTATAAGAAAAATGAATCTTTGATTTTGCAGGAAGTTATCGATCTTGTGTTGTCAGGATGTCTAGTTTTAGGTGTGGATTTTAACTTCCATGCCTTATAAAGAGACAAAACAAAAATTTGAGAATGAGTTGAAAGTTAGGATATGATAGACAAAACAAAAAAATTAAATTTTGTAATTAAGAGACTTGGCCAAAATAAACTTTTCATGTAAAATTTATAAAGGTTGAGTCTAATTTAAAATGTGAAATTGATTCCTCTAGCTTAAATCATCTAATTTATTTAGTAATCAAGTTTGCAACTCGATGATTGACAAAGTTCGTGAAAAATTATTGCCAAGACTATAGTTCACTTCATGAAAAATGAACGGCGAAGGATTTCCCACCAATTAAATGTCATCGACAAGAGAAGATCTTGATTGAACATTTTTCAAAGAGTTTAAAACTCAATTGACCAAAAATGCAATACTAGACTCTATTAACAAAGAAACAACATTAGAGCTTCACCAAAGTTAACTATGTTTTTCATTATATCTTGTATTGCTTTTGAGTTTCAACACATGGATGAATGCAAATTATTAAGGGTTAATACTACATGAAACCCCAATTTGGTATATTTGTAATAAATTTACCCTAAATTAATTTTTTGACTATAAAAATAACCTCAACTTGGTATATCTGTGATAAATTTACCTCAAACAAATTTGACTATCAAAAACCCATAATTAGCAAATTTGTGACAAATTTGCCTTTTGTTAGTTTTCGTTAAGTTGGATTAATTAAAAAACCATAAACTAGTATGCTTGTAATAAATAGAGGGTAAAACCATAAACCAGTACACCTGTCAAGTGGCACATATCATCCAACTTAGTAATTTGACGATAAAATTTAATATAAATTAATGGAGAGTAAATATATCACTAATATATTGATTTGGGGTTTTTGGTAGTGAAATATGGAGTAAATTTGTCACAAATGTACCGGTTTGAAATTTTTCATTGTATTAAAGCAATTATTAAATGATTGTAATATATGTACTACATTGAATCTCAACCATTAAAAGTGATGGATCCCATTTGAATCCCACATGGATCTTATCAATTTAGATCCAGTTTAACATGAATTTAGATCCATTGAATATTACCTTGGAATGCATGGCTAAGCCAACACTCAATACTTTCACTTTTTCGTTAGAAGAAATGGTATTCATTATTTAAAATGATACATAATTGTATATTTTTTATGACAAAGCAAATCGAATAAAGCAAGAATACTGAAAAGCAAAGCAGATCAAGAAAATAAGGAGTATCCATGGAGCACTAGCAAAGTTAAGCACACATTTGTTCCACGAGAATGGATTTGTTAAGCAAAATTAGCTACTGATCACTGGATCTTGTGTCTTTATTAGCGATGAACACATGTCAAAAATTCCTTATAAATAATTACAACGTTGCTATCTGGGGTGCATGCCTAGGTTTGGCATCCTCTACACCATCATCGTACGAAAATAACCAAAATAAGTTGAACAAACACATATTTAATATGTAGAGGAGCAAATTTTCGTAATGAGATGTCTGTTCTCCTATAATCATTATTGAAGTTGAAGGCAAAAAAATTTGTACACAAATAGAGAATATAGGCATCAAATCCCCAAAAACATATTTATTGAACTCCTAGATCTAAATCAGGAGAGGATAGCATCCAAATTTAGAATTAAATTGGAAGAATTTAAACTCTCAAATTAAAAACTAGATCAGGAAAGAAAAGCTCTCAAATATAAATAGGGAGAGAAGAAAAAATGACAAAAGAACAATAAACTGCAAACAAAGCCAATAAAAGAGAGAGGTGAGAGTGAGATTAACTCAAACTCTTCCCCTGGTTGGAGGTTAAAGAAGAGGATGGAAAGAAAAGAGGGAGGAGAGAAAAGACTTTTGGGCTGACACCCGACCCTTCAAGAGGTGGATTATCCCTCTTTTGGCATAAGTACAGCCCAAGTGCCAAAATTTGGTACAAGAGGACACTTAAGTGCCAAAAGTTACAAAAGGTACACTTAAGTGTTATTTTTTTTGAAAATTGGATTATTTAAGTGCCAATTCTGACGAAGGCTGCCGGAAATTCTAACGTGGCTTATTTTAATATTATAAATCACTTACGTGGCTCACCAAAAACTGAGTTGGCGAAAACTCAGCCAAAACGACGTCGTTTTTGTGCTGACGTGGCATTTTAAAAATGTATTAATTAAATAATATTAAAAAATTAAAAAATATATATTATTATAAAATTGATTAATTTAAAAATAAAAAAGAGGAGGAAGGGGAAGATCCGACGAGAGCTGTGTAGCCCTCATCGCTGCCACCATCTTCGCCCCACCATTGCCAGGAAGGGCCGATGACGGTGGGCAAGGGTCGGCTGGGGTCACCAGGCCTTAGCCAGTGGCCAGCAACCCCGATCAACCTACAACGAGGGCTTCCAGGATGGCTGGAGCCCTTGGCCTACTGGGCGAGGGCTCGCAGGCCCTTGCCGCAGGTTGGCCGAGGTCACCGGGCACTGGCTAGGGCCTAGCGACCCCAGCCAACCCTCACCCCATCATCGTCGTTCCTTCCCGACGATGGTGGGGTGGCAACAGCAGTGACGATAAGGGCTGTCAAACCCTCCCCTTCCCTTCCCTTTTTTTTTAATAAATAAAATCGATTTTTAAAATTTTTTTTCTAGGCTAACTTGGACAATTTTTTTTCTTAAAATTGCCACGTGGATTTTTTATTTTGAAAAAAATGCTCCGTCGGCAAATAAAATAATCGGAAAATGGATATGTGGCAGTTTAGTCAGATTTTTTCGCTGTTGGCACTTACTGATCATTTTTGCTTTGATTTGGCATTTAAGTGTACCTTTCAAACTTTTGGTACTTAAGTGTCTCCCGTGCCAAGTTTTGGCACTCCAGGGGTCTGTACATCCCCTCTCTTTGTAAAGTCCTTATGGTCATAGAGATTGGAGGAAAAACTAATAATAGAAAGTGCGTGCTTCCGGATTTCATGGTTTAGACTTTAGATAAAGTTCCTGCTTGATTGGGTCAATGGAACACAAGGTTGCGTAATATACCATCATAAATAATGATAGTCATTCATTTTATCGGACGGCTAAGACCTATTTATGTGTAATTTCAAGAAGTTACTAATTTCTCAAGACATAGTTTCCCAAAGGATTGAAGAAACTCTCCTGTTAGTACATAGTGTGAAAAGCACATGTTTTGTGTATATGCTGCCACTACAAGCTTCTACATATGTAGGGATAATTACTAAAAAAAATCCTTAACATATTATACATATATCAATTTAATGCTAAAATTTTTAATCTAATCAATTTAATCTTAAATCATTTGACAATTTACCAATACATTTCTTACAAAAATCATTGACATTAAAGCAAGCCGTCCTATAGGATACAGTCAACATAAATGTGAACAATATTTGTATATTTATTTATTCTTTAATAATAAAAATATTTAAAATGCAAAAATTGTCCATGTTAGTAGCGATCATGCCACGTGGGAATGATACCATTTACTTTAGTGATTTCCATCCAAAATTGATCGCAAGAATTACATTGGCAAATTATTAAAATTTTCAAAAATAAATTAGTCAAATTGAAAAATTTATGATTGAATTGACATTAATATAATAAGTTTTGAAATTCTTCGGTAATTTTGCTGCTTATGCATAGCAAATGGCTCATGAATATGTGCATGTATAAGAACCAAAAGTCAATGATGTAGACACCAAGCAAGTCGCTGAAGCATGCTCACATGCATGTGTATATATATAAGTTTAATTGACATTGATATAATAAGTTTTAAAATTCTTCGGTAATTTTACTTCATATGCATAGAAAATGGCTCAAGAATACGTGCACGTATTAGAACCAAAAGTGAATGATGTGGACACTGAGCAAGTCGTTGAAGCATGCGCGCACGCATGTGTATATATATATAAAGTTTATGATTGAATTGACATTGATATAATAAGTTTTAAAATTCTTCGGTAATTTTGCTTCATATGTATAGCAAATGGCTCATGAATACATGCATGTATAAGAACCAAAAGTCAATGATGTAGACACTAAGCAAGTCGTTGAAGCATGCGTGCAAGCATGTATATATATATATATATATATATATATATATATAAAGTTTACGATTGAATTGATATTGATATAATAAGTTTTAAACTTCTTCAGTAATTTTGCTGCATATGCATAGCAAATGGCTCAAGAATATGTGCATGTATAAGAACCAAAAGTGAAAGATGTGGACACTGAGCAAGTTGCTGAAGCATGCGCGCACGCATGTGTGTATATATATATATATATATAAGAATTCAATTGTATTTTCGTAACAAGTTTGGGACTGGATTACTACTTTTGAAAGTTTTAAGACTTCTATTGCACTTATCTCATTTTTTTCTTTATTGCTATTGAAATATTGTCCCACATTGCTTGACAATGGGTCCTATATACTAACTTATATTCATAAGGTCTTCATCCACTTATTGGTTTAAGTTTTTGGACTGAACTTCTAATATGGCATCATATCTATCAAATTCCACACTAGTCTTATATGCTCTTTATATTTATACGGTCTCCCTCAATCTATTGACTTACTTGCTTTCTCCCTCCATCTATTGGCTTACTTGCTTCCCATTTACACATACAATACAAGCTAACTCAAATAGAAAGAACTAATAACTTGACTCTTACTGTGTTCATGACTAGTTACGGTACCGGGCATTTTCTCAACCGCTCAATGTATTTTCATCATGGTATCGATTTCTCGATCTCTCATCTGCATCAAAATAATGGTTATCAGTTTTCTCTACATTGTGGTTGGATATGTAGCTCAATGATTGATGAAATTCATGAAAATATTGTCAAGATTTATGGTCAATATAATGAAAAGTGAAAGGAGTAGAACTTTTTGTCAAAGAAGTACCATCGACAAAATTAGATCTTGATTGAACATTTTTCAAAAGAGTTTAGAACTCAATTAACCAAAATTTACCATTTAAGACTCTCTTAGCAAAGAAAACCCGTTTAGGACTTCACTGGAGCTAAGTATTCCTCTATGACATCTTATGTTCCTTTCAAGTTTCAACCAAAAAGACTTGGATGGATCATTTGAATTTAAATTGCCTTAAGAACGAATGTAAAAATTATTAACATGAAGTATAATATAATTATATAGTAAATTGAATTTGGCCCTTTCAAAAGAATAATATTTTGGAATGCCCCCCTCTATTTATCCGAAAGATATCTCTTTCAAAGAAGAGACAAGGAGTCTACCTTTTCCCCTGATAACCCCCTTAGTTCCCATATAAATATATATATATATATATATATATATATATATATATCCTGAACCCACACCTTCTCAAATGGCTGATCCAGAAATTAATGTTTTATCTGAAGAATTTGTTCCTAACAAAGCCCTTTTGAATCAAGAGTTTAATTCTTTCGAAAATACTGAAATTAGAAAATGGTTCTTTCTAAATTTCCAAGACCAAGCAAAACAAATTAAGGAAAAATATTATGAATACATGTATGAACATGAGATTCAAATACCCTTTTTTGATTGGCTTGAAAATTCCTTTTTAAAAACCAAAGAAATTTATAATTTGGATAAATTTTACAAATGGAAATTACATGATGGCCAAATCATAGAATTCAATCATCCACCTCATCGACAAATCAAGACTCCTCACAAAGATACTGAGGTCATTGCTTCCCCTTTCAAAACTTCCTCGGAAATTGATGGAATAGGAATCAAGAAGATTGTTGAGCAGAACAATTACTCCAACCAACATCTTCATACTATTGGTAAACAGTTGGATAGGTTAGAATTCTCTATTTCTCATATTAACACTCAATCGAAAGTTTTGAAAACTCCTTTGTTTAAAAATTTTGAACTACCAAAAAGCCCTAGCATAGATTTTACTAAAGCTTTGGAAGAAAGAAAAAGGCTTTCAAGAGGAAAATTGACTTTTACTTCTAGCTCCGTGGCCTTAGATACTCCTAAAATAAGAAATATGATTATAAAAGATACCCCGGACCAAATCAATGTTTTGGATCAATCTGATATTGAATCTATTCCTGAAATCAATAAAATTACTTGGAAAGATTCACAAAAATTGAATATATTCCTGATATTGCTTTCGAAGAATCGAGTGTCAATACTCAACACAAATATTCTTCAGGTTCAATCTATAAATGGAACATAGACGGAACCTCTGAACAAAATCTTTTAAATATTCTGAGTCAGATGGTTATGCTTGCTAAAACCTATAAAACCATACCCGATACTAACGACCAATCAGTGGCTTATCTTTTAATAGCTAGTTTTACTAGTCAATTGAAGGGATAATGGGATAATTATTTTACTAATGAGCAAAGATTACAAATTCTTAATGCTTATAAGTTAGATGATGATAGTCATGCTATTGTAGATGAAAATGACCAACCCATCCAAGATGCTGTAAATACTCTTTTATATTCTATTTCCCAACATTTCATAGTTGATCCTTCACACATTCGTGATAAAAATATATATCTTCTTTCTAACATGAAGTGTAAATCCCTTGGAGAATTTAGGGAATACAAAAACGTTTCTTCCAAAGAGTTCTTCTCCGATCTGATTGTAACCAACCCTTTTGGAAAGAAAAATTCCTTACTGGTCTTCCTAAACTTATAGGAGAACAAGTTCACGATAAGATAAGGGAAAAACATAGCAGACAAATCCCTTATGATCTTCTTTCTTATGGTGAACTAGCTTCCTATGTTTATAAGATTGGAACGCAATTATGTACTAAAATACGTCTTCAGAAACAACTTTGAAAAGAGCAAAAAACCTCAAACAAAGGTTTGGGAGATTTTTGTGCCCAATATGACCCATCTTTTATAAGTCCAAAAAATAGAAAATCTTCTAAAACCAAATGTTCGGGCAAATACTCAAACGATTGCCTTCGGTGCTCTTCAAAAAAACCAAGGAGAAATTTCAATAGATCTAATAGATCTTACAATAAGGATAACAAAAGACAAAATTCCAATAAAACAAAGAAAAACTCTTACAAAAACATTGAATGTTACAATTGCGGTAAAAATGGTCATACTGTAAAATTTTGCAAAATTAATAAAAAACTCAATGAATTACATCTTGAAGAAGAAACTTTCAATAATGTCCTCAAAATCATGGCGGAAGAAAGCAATTCTTCAAATGATTCGGATACAGAAGATGGCCTCCAAGTTAATGACCTCGAAACCTCTTTCAGAATCTGATGTGGATAATTATCAAGACTCCTTTGAAATAAATGTTTTGACTGAGGAAGAAGAAATTATTTTGCAAAAAATCGATCAAATCGAAGATCCCCAAGCCAAGGTAAAATTTTTTAATAGCCTCCAACCTTCCATAGTACCCATACTCCAATCCAATATCCTTTATAACCTATCCACCATTTTAGAAAGAGGAAAAAAGGTTATTTCTCAACCTATTTCTTTAAATGATCTTAATCATGAGATCAATAATCAAAAATTAGAAATTCAAAATCTTAAAAATACTCAGATCAAAATGCAAAAGGAGATATTAGAAATGAAAATAAAATTTTCTAAACAAAACCAAGAAGATTCTCCTAGCCCTACAGATCTGGGATTTTTACTTTTGCTTTCAGAAATAACAAATAGAAAATGGATAATCCACATTTCCATAAAAATCAATAAAGAATTTGTGTTAGAAACAACGGTCCTTTTTGATACTAGAGCGGACCTTAATTGTATAAATGAATGTCTCATACCTACTAAGTATTTTAAAAAAACCACTCATTCTCTAAAAACAGCTTCTGGTGATAGGCTTCAAATCAATTACAAGATCCATGAGGCAGAAGTCATAAAGGATAATGTTTCTTACAAAACACCTTTCATTTTAGTCAAAAATATTAAACAAGATGTCATACTAGGAACTCCTTTCATAAGACTGATACAACCTTTTACGGTTGATGAAGAAGGCATTCAAACTCAATTTTTAAATAGAAAGATTGTTTTTGAATTTATTAGCAAACCACAAACCAGCAACTTGAATACTCTCCATGAACATTCTATTTCTGAGATAAATTATATAATCCAAAATAAGGAAAACCATCTTCAATTCTTAAAAGAAGACCTTGATTACAAAAGGATTTAGCAAAATCTTTCAGATCCTAACATCCAAAGGAAGGTTGCCAGCCTTGAATCATGTATAAAAAACTCCATTTGTTCTACTATTCCTAATGCTTTTTTATCAAGAAAATGTCATGCCGTTAGCCTTCCTTATGAACCGGATTTTTCTGAAAAAAACATTCCTACCAAGGCATGGCCCTCCCAAATGAATCACGAAGTCATGAATTTTTGTCAAAAGAAAATTTAAGAACTTCTTGATATAAAAACTCATTAGGAAAAACCAATCCCCTTAGAGTTGCTTTGCTTTCTATGTCAACAAAAATGCTGAGTTAGAAAGAGAAGTCCCTCGTCTTGTTATTAATTACAAACCTTTGAATGATGCCCTAAAATGGATAAGATACCCTATCCCTAATAAAAAAAGATTTATTGAATAGACTCCATAATTCAAAGATATTTTCTAAATTCGATATGAAATATGGATTTTGGCAAATCCAAATTGAAGAAAAAGACAGGTATAAGACTGCTTTTACTGTCTCTTTCAGACAATATGAATGGAATATAATGCCTTTTGGTTTGAAAAATGCCCCTTCTGAATTCCAAAGAATTATGAATAATATATTCAATTCATACTCAGATTTCATAATAGTCTACATAGATGATGTTTTGGTTTTTTCTTCTAATATTGATCAACATTTCAAGCATATTGGTCACTTCATTAACATAGTAAAAAAGAATGGCATTGCTGTGTTTCCTAGCAAAATCTCTTTTTCAAACCAAAATCAAATTCTTTGGACACCATATCCATCTGGGAACTATCATACCTATTGAAAGATCAATATTTTTTGCTGAAAAATTTCCCGAAGAAATCAGAGATAAAAACCAATTGTAAAGATTTCTTGGAAGTTTGAATTATGTTATAGATTTTTTTCCTAATATCAACATTATTTGCAAACCTCTCCATCAAAGGCTTAAAAAAGATCCTCCTCCATGGACAAATATTCACACTAATGTGGTAAAACTGATCAAGAAAAGTATAAAGGAAATTCCTTGTTTACACCTTGCCGATCCATCTGCATTCAAAATCGTTGAAACTGATGCTTCTGATATTGGTTACAAAGGAATCCTCAAGCAGTCAAAAGACAGTAAAGAACAAATTGTCCAATTTGTTTTCAAACACTGGAATGACTGCCAAAAGAATTACTCTACTATAAAAAGTGAAATTCTTGCTATAGTTTTATTTATTTCCAAATTCCAATGAGATCTTCTGAATCAAAAGTTTCTATTAAGAATTGATTGCAAATCTACGAAAGATGTTTTATAAAAGGATGTCCAAAATATTGCTTCAAAACAAATCTTTGCCAGATGATAAGCCATTTTATCTATTTTCGATTTTGATATTGAATTTATAAATGGTTCTTCAAATTCATTATCGGATTTTCTCACACGAGAATTTTTACAGGGAAAATGCCCCCCAAACCCACCGGAAAAGACAAAGGCAAGGAAATTGCCCAGTCTTCGGCAACAAAACTCAAAAATATGACCAACATCAGAAGCTAGTTACAAGCTGCCCAACAATCTTTCAATACATCAGAAAGCCAGATTATTATATCTCCCAAAGAGGAACCTTCCTCACCACCTTCAAACCCTCAGTTTTCCATATCCAACCTCTCCCATCAAGAGGCCTTAAAGCTTCTTGAAATAGCATTCAATAAACCAAATAACAACCAGGTAGAGGTAAGCCTAAATCCTTCCCCTTTGAGTGTTCAAAAACCAAAGAGAAAAATGACTCTTAGTGAGGTGGTGATTCAACCTACTCAGACAACCCAGGCAACCCCTCCAAAATCAAAGTTTTTTGATAAAACAAATTATCAAAATGGTTTTTATGACGAAGACTCGATCGTTTTTGCAAAAAATATGTTTTCTGAAAAGTTTAATTATACTCCGCATGATCCTTACAAAACAGTGGAATTTTATGAAAGGATTTTGAAAAAAACCAAATCTGTCACTTTCAAACACTTTTCTAATAAAAATCATATCAATTATTCAACGGCAATGATACACAAAATCATTCATCTTACCATGTGAAAACCCACTCCCATAACCATGGTCAAATTCGATACCAAGATCACCGAACCGATACCATATAGAACCTCTTTTTCATATTTTGATTACCAACAAGCTTGGTTGAATACTTTCCTCAGGAAAAATACCAATAACTCCCATACATGGTTGATCTTCTTCGAAGATTTAAATACCCGCATGATACCCTTCTGGTTCATTCGATGGTGGAAAAATTTTGGAGCCATTAATGAAATTTTGCACCCTTTGGTGCAACCTAGTTTTAAACTCTTCTCCAGCAGATTTAAACATTTTTCATATGAAGAAAGATTCCCTAACCTGATGCTCTTTTTCATATACTTCCAAGTATCATGAGTTATGGTATGGAATTTCGAATACAGAAAAATTATTGAATCAGACACCCTCATATTAACTCGAAAATTTAGAGTCAAGTGGTGGGATGGTTTTAAATTTTTTGATAGAGTAAGTGAACAATCAGTCGCAAACTAGTTGAGCAAGAGAAACCCCAGCCAGGGTTGTTCTAATATCCTCTCACTTGAAGGAGTTACCCCTTTCCTCCATAATAAGGGGTTCATTTTATCTAAACTAGCATCAGCTTAGTCCCAAGATCAACTCAAGGGACTTTTAAAACAGGCAAATAAGTGAGCTGGAAGAATCAGAATCCTCCCACTCCCACCATAGCGGCAACACCAATGAAGATGATTGCTATGGTATTAATCTGGCGGAAATGAAGACTGAAGAGCAAAAGTGGGACAACCAATGCCAAAGAGCTCATCACGTGACTCTGTCCAAATATTCTATAAGTTTTGCATAAAGACTCTCACTGAATCTCTATGCACTTTAGGTCAAATCAGATTCCATATTTTGAATTCGGCACAAAGATTCTCACTATATCACTTTGCACTTTCAATCCAATCAAGTCACTTCTCACTGCAGACAAATAGTAATGGCTCGTGAATACACTGTTCATCTTTTGTTTGTAGTGACTTGTCCCTTCTATAAATAGACCCTCCCATAAGAGAGAAAGGCAGGCTTCGAATAGAGACAACCCTTCTACTTCCTTCTTGCCTTCATCACAAGAAGACCTCCTTCATTCATAAAGAGTTCTTCGCTCCTTTCACTTCTCCACTTCTTCATCCATCTAACAACCATCCCTCTTTCTTCCTTCCAAGATCAATAACCAAGTACTTGGTTCTGATCGGTCCTTGGTAAGAATTTCATATTCCCATCTTACCATTTTATCATCAAAAACCCATGTTAGATCAATGGTTGCAAACCTCGTTCATGGTTTGTAAATCAAAAAATCTTTTCTATATCGCACTTGTATTTCTTATGCAACTTTAAATATCTATACTTGTGACTTTCAATTAATGCAATATTTTATTTAAGATTTCCTACTTTCTATTTAAATTATCGCTCATACCCCACAATCGGCTGGTTTAGCCGCCTGTGGTTGGTAATTTAATTACCTGTCTATACCCCCACAATCGATCGATTTAACCGCCTGTGGTTGGTGATTTCCTACTTCTTCTTACTATTTTACCCTTATGCTTACAATTATATTTCATTTATCTCAATTATAATTCTGCTTCATCTGCTTTATTTCATCATCACCATTAGTTAATTCAACAGTTTTGCTAAACTGTTTAATCACGGTAATTAATTACCATTATTTAAGACTAAGCTTAAGACTAATCTTAATTAAGTCTGTCTTAATCTTCTAATACTTTCTCTAAATACACCCCAAATCCTTGGATCGTTGTTGTCTTCCCATCTTAGGAGAGAATATCTTGAAATTTTCTATCTCAAGATTCAGATGAAATAGTTCTAGGACTTGCTCTGGTCCTAAGGCATTGGTAATCCATCGAGAAATGGTTTTTGGAAGGATTGGAGGAGAAACCATGTGTGATTACATAAGGAGACGTTTTGACTATATGCTACGCTACAACTGCCACCACCTTGATTTGCCTTCCTCTCATGGTTCGTTCCATGATCTATGATGGAAACGTTTTGACTATATGCTATGCTACAACCCCCACCACCTCGATTCACCTTCCTCTCATGGTTCATTCCATTCTCTCTCTCGCTCCCCCCTTACTTATGGTTTGCTTGTTTAACTTTCGCTCGTCGGACTTCTATTTCCCATAATCTCATTTGCAGATCCTGTTGCTTCTGTCTGAATTCGAGAGATTGGCAGATATTGTCCTCGCCGGACCTCTAAAATCTCATATCTCTCTAATCAATTGATCTTGAGGGAAAAAAAAAACCTGGTGGCCTTCGGGAATCTCCCTAGGGTATCAAACTCATTGGGTGCCTCTCGATTGTGTCCTGGTGAGATAGCTAGTGCCACGACGAAAATTACCCTTGATGACAAAGAATCTTTTGGAAATGTTTCCAAATCATGTAGCTATCCTTGCATAGCTCAGGATCGCGGTTCGTGCTTCCTTCAAGCGATCTTCAAGCGATCGATGAGGAAGTACACGAGCATGACCATTGTGACAATTCCCACCGTGACGAAAACTGAAAACAATTTCCGTTGAGAACTGCTTATCAAGTATGCATGACTATAGAGAAAAACAAAACTTGCTCTGTGTTTTGTCCGTTTGATTTGAACATAGGGTGCTGCCACCTTTGCTTCAATGGACGGAGGATTCGGCGTCCGCAATAACACAGAAGGGTATGTCCTCGATGCTTATGAGAGACATGGCTGGAATGTGGCGAGGTGGAGCAGATGCGTACATCCCACCGCTCCCTCCAGAATCGATCTCACTCATAAATTTAGCAAATCGATAGCTCTAGTTAGATCGATTTGAGAAGTGAGCGTTGATGGTATCACAATGATCGTGGACTGTTCTTTGAGTATAAACAGTGCGAACTCATTTTGATATTTTCAAATGCTATTCTAAAGATGCAGGAATTCTCAATTGACAAACTCCACTTTCCACTTTTCTAAGAAAAGTTTTCTTGTTCAAAAAGGAGTCAAGTCCTTGCATTACGATATAGCATACTTTTTGATCATGGGAGTCATTTTGATCAATATAATTTATATTAGATCGAATCACTTGACCCCAAAAAAAATCCATCCAAAGGAATCTTTGGGCATGGGATCGGAGAAGCAGTCGTCTTGCATTCTGTAGTATTATGATATTAGCAATGCGAAAAGATAATTGATAAAAAGACAAAATCGTTAGGTACTAGTACACTACCTTCATGATTTACCGAAAAAGAAGCAAGAACTTGGTGCCAAGGATATTACTTATATCAGCTGGTAGCTAGCTCCATTTCTGCAGTTTGCTTCCCAGGCTTGGAGAGCTGACCTCTGGAATACCTGGTCTCCGAAGCGGATGAGTCCGAGTCCCATTCACTTCCAATTCCCGAACTCTGAGAAGGCTTATCCAGATCAGGATTCTCGAAGGGATATTCCGGCATCGGAATTCCCACATCTCCTTCCAACATCTTCACCACAGTGCTCATCACCGGCCTCGCCTCCGGCTTATTCTGAATGCACCACAAAGCTACCATCAACAACCTCATCGCCTTCTCTCTTTCACTCTCAGGAAACCCGCAGACCGTCTCCAACAACTTGACATTCTGTAACATGTGCCCCGTGCACTGTGGTAGCCCCGGCATCGACTCTCCCAGGTTCACGTCATAATTTATCCTCCTCCCCACGATGTCGAATAGGACCATCCCGAAGCTGTACACATCGCACTTGTAGGTCACGGGATATGAATTTGACATCTCTGGCGTGGCGTACTGGTCTGTGCCACGAAACCATCCCGAAGCTGTACACATCGCACTTGTAGGTCACGGGATATGAATTTGACATCTCTGGCACGGCGAACTGCTCTGTGCCACGAAACCCCGTCACGAGAGAAAATATTTAGTGGTTTGCTTACTCATGTTCAATAATAAGTTGACAAGTGTCTGCTGAGTTGGATTAAAAAAAATAAAGTTTTGATTTTTATCTTCTTCTTCCTCCACCACAGAGCACCCTTGCTCCGGCCACCATCTCCACCCCTTCCGGCATTGTTTGTGGTCCTTCCTCCTCCATCACAGAGCACCACCTCTCCAGTCACCATCTCCACCACTTCCGGTGGCACTTGCGGTCGGCTCCGATTACACCTTCGTCGTCACTCGCTGTTGGCTCTATTGATGTATCAAGACCGCACCATCTGTTTTTTTCTTTTGTTTTGTTAAGTCAGTTTGTTGATGTCCTGTTTTCTAGGAGTTAGTTTATTGTCGTTTTACTTGGTCAATCCTATTTTGTAGGAGCAGTTAGCTGCACGTTTTTTTTTTGCTATTCTGTTAGTTTGTTGCTGGTTTTGTGGACCAAGCAAGCTGTTAGTGGGCAACATGGGTTTATGGTTAAGTTTTAGTATGTATTTAAGCATTTTTCAGTTTTCTGAGTAAAAAATGCAGTTTTTTGTTGTCAACTTTTGCTGTCAACTCCTTCTCTGTTCTTTAGAAAAACAATACTGGTATAGAGCCTCCTTGATCTTAAGGGGCTGTGAGTGACTTGTGAGATTGATTGAGAGGTGTGTCTGCATCCATAGAAGCTAAAAGCAAGATGGAGGCAGGATCGAATGGTTTTTCAGCAATGGCTCCACCAGCGTTTGATGGAGAAAATTATCAAGCCTGGGCAGTGAGAATGCGAGCCTATCTAGAGGGTTGTGATTTTTGGGAAGCTGTGGAACAAGATTATGAAGTTCCTCCCCTTCCTGACAATCCAACCATCAATCAGATCAAGTTTCACAAGGAGAGGACAACAAGGAAAGCAAAGGCAAAGTCTTGTTTATATGCTACTGTCTCACCTGCCATTTTCAGCAGAATTATGGCTTGTGAATCAGCCAAAGCTATCTGGGACTTCCTCAAAGCTGAGTATCAAGGAGATGAGAGGATCAAAAGCATGAAGGGGCTAAATCTGATCACATAATTCGACAGACTACAGATGAAGGAGTCTGAGACAATTAAAGAGTATTATGATAAGTTGGTAAGCATTGCAAATCAGGCAAGAGTTCTAGGCACGGACCTCTCTGATAATAGGCTAGTGCAGAAGATTCTTGTCTCCTTGCCTGAAAGGTTTGAGGCAACCATTGCCTCTTTGGAGAATACCAAGAATTTGTCTCAAATCAAGTTGGCAGAATTGCTAAGTGCTTTGCAAGCACAAGAGCAAAGGAGGTTAATGAGGTTAGAAGGAAGTACGGAAGGAGCTTTGCAAGCCAAAGAACAGCAGAATGTAGGAGGAAGAGTCAACAAGTGGAAAGGGAAGAAAGACAATGGCAGTGGTGGTTCAGAAGCTGCTGCAAGAGAGAACAATGCGGGCAACTCCAAGAACAATTGGGGAAGATATTCCTCATGTCAGCCCTGTGGAAAAAAGAATCATCCACACTTTAGGTGTTGGAAGAGGCCGGATGTAAGGTGCAGAAAGTGTCATAAGCTTGGACACATTGAGAAGTTCTGCAAAGAGAAAAGAAATCAACAGCAAGGTGAGGTACATGCTGCAATCCAGCAAGAGGTAGATCAATTGTTTGTCGCCTCTTGTTTCTCCTCTAGTACTCCATGTGACAGTTGGCTTCTTGATAGTGGTTGCACAAACCACATGACAAGTGATGAAAAGCTATTTATAGACCTCGACAAGTCACTAAAATCAAGAGTGAGGATTGGGAATGGGGAGTAATTAGAAGTGAAAGGTAAAGGGACTGTAGCAATGGAGAGTTGTGCTGGAACAAAGCTGGTTTCTGATATGATGTATGTGCCTGAGATTAATCAGAATTTGCTAAGCGTGGGGCAGTTGGTAGAAAAGGGATTTAAGGTGATATTTGAAGAGGAGAAGTGTTTGATCTTTGACTCTAGTGGTCAGGAGCTGTTCAAGATAAAGATGCAACAGAAGAGTTTTTCTTTGAATCCTCTTGAGAAGGAGCAAATGGCATTCAAGTGTCAGACCAATAATTTAGAAATATGGCACAAGAGGTTGGGGCACTTTCATCACAAAGGCGTGCCGTTCATGCAGAGGAATGAAATGGCAACTGGGTTAGCAAGCCTGGAGGAGCATATCACAAGGTGCAAAGCTTGTTTGCTGGGCAAGCAGACAAGACTTCCTTTCAAGGAATCCACTTGGAGAGCTACAGAGAAGTTGCAGCTGATTTATATAGATCTTTGTGGTCCACAAGTGACTCCTTCACTAAATGCCAGCAGGTATTTCATCATTTTCATTGATGATTATACTAGAATGTGCTGGATTTATTTCATGAAAGCAAAAGTCAGAAGTTGCTGAAGTATTTCTAAAGTTTAAGAGATGGGTTTAAAACCAAAGTGGCTACAAGATTCAGATCATTAGATCTGATAACGGAACATAATACACTTCACAGAGGTTTAACTCTTTCTGTGAAAAGGCTGGAATTGAGCATCAGCTTACTACTCCTTACTCTCCACAGCAAAATGGAGTTAGTGAGAGAAAGAATAGAGCCATTATGGAGATGACTAAGTGTCTGCTGCATGAGAAAAATCTACCAAAAGAGTTTTGGGCAGATGCAACAAACACAGTAGTTTTTCTGCTGAATAGACTAACTACAAGGGTATTGGAGAAAAAGACACCCTTTGAAGCTCGGTTTGGTGTCAAACCAATTCTAAGAAATTTGAAGGTGTTTGGTTGTTTGTGTTTTTCTCATATTACACTGGTCAAGAGAGACAAGCTGGGAGAGAAAGCTGAACCTGGGATCTTTGTTGGCAATAGTTTAGTGTCAAAAGCTTACAGGATCTATCAACCACAGATAGGGAAGGTGATCACTAGTAGGGATGTTCAGTTCCTGGAAGATGAGAAATGGGACTGGACAAATGAGCCACAAGGCAAGCACAAGGAAGTCTCACTGGAACTTGACGAGCTGGTGGATGATATTCCAATTAGAGGTACCCGATCTCTAACTGATATATATATCATAAGTGCAGCGTGGCTATTTTGGAACCTGCAGGTTATGAGGAAGCTAAAAGTGATCAAAGGTGGATGAATGCAATGAAGTAAGAGTTGGCTATGATAGAAAAGAACCGGACATGGGAGCTAGTGGAGAGGCCTGAAGACAGGAAGATGATTGGAGTAAAATGGGTTTTCAGGACCAAATTTAATCTTGATGGCTCAGTGAATAAGCATAAGGCCAGGTTGGTAGTGAAAGGATATGCACAGGTTTGGGGAGTTGATTTCTCAGAAACCTTTGCTCCTGTGGCAAGACTAGATACAATTAGAATGATTCTTGCTTTGGCAGCTCAACAAGGATGGAAGATATATCAATTAGATGTGAAATCTGCATTTTTGAATGGAGTGTTGCAGGAGGAAATTTATGTTGAGCAACTAGAAGGCTTTGTTACACCAGGCCAGGAGAAGAAAGTTTATTTGTTGAGAAAGGCTCTCTATGGCTTGAGGCAAGCTCCTAGAGCATGGTATAGTAAGATGGATGAACACTTAATAGGCCTAGGTTTCAAGAAAAGCCTTAGTGAATCCACTCTATATGTCAAGAAATTAGTATTTGACTTAGTGGTGGTGTCTCTTTATGTGGATGATATGCTGGTAACAGGGAGTAATGATGCTCAGATTACTGCATTTAAGCAAGAGATGATGAAGATGTTTGAAATGACTGATCTTGGTGAGATGTCATATTTTCTAAGAATGGAAGTTAGGCAAAATCAGAATGAAGTTTTTATCTGTCAGAAGAAGTACTTGAAGGAGATCCTAAGGAGATTCAACATGGAGGAGTGCAAGAGTATGAGTACTCCAATGGGTCAAAAGGAAAAGCTTCAAAAGAATGATGGATCAAAACTTGCAGATGAAAGAGTTTATAGAAGTTTGATTGGTTGTCTTATGTATCTCACTGCAACTAGGCCAGACATCATGTTTCCTATAAGTGTCTTGTCTAAATTTCTCAATTGTGCAAGTGAGTTGCATATGGTAGCTGCAAAGAGGGTGTTGAGGTACTTGAAAGGTACTTTTTCATATGGGATTAAGTTTTGCAGAGTTCAGGAGTTTAAGTTGCAAGGGTATTCTGACAGTGACTGGACATGATCGGTAGATGATATGAGGAGCACTTCAGGTTATTGCTTTACATTTGGGTCGGCATGTTTTTCCTAGTGTTCAAAGAAGCAGGAAATAGTGGCTCAATCAACTGCAGAAGCTGAGTTCATTGCAGCCACTGCAGCCGTGAATCAAGCATTATGGTTGAAGAAGCTAATGGATGATCTGAATATGCAGCAAGAAGAAAACATAGAAGTATTTGTGGATAATCAAGCTACTCTGGCCATTTTAGAAAATCCAATATTTCATGGAAGAACAAAGCATTTTAAGGTCAGCTATTACTTCTTGAGAGAAATGCAGAAGGCTGGAGATGTGAAACTAATCTACTACAGTTTAGAAAACCATATTGCAAATATATTCATGAAGTCATTTCATGTTGGTTGATTTGAACTTCTGAGGGCAAAGCTAAGAGTGTGCATTACTTGATCCAGGAGGAGAGTGTTGATGTATCAAGACCGCACCATCTGTTTTTTTCTTTTGTTTTGTTAAGTCAGTTTGTTGATGTCCTGTTTTCTAGGAGTTAGTTTATTGTCGTTTTACTTGGTCAATCCTATTTTGTAGGAGCAGTTAGCTGCACATTTTTTTTTTCTGTCCTGTTAGTTTGTTGCTGGTTTTGTGGACCAAGCAAGCTGTTAGTGGGCAACGTGGGTTTATGGTTAAGTTTTAGTATGTATTTAAGCATTTTTCAGTTTTCTGAGTAAAAAATGCAGTTTTTGCTATCAACTTTTGCTGTCAACTCCTTCTCTATTCTTTAGAAAACAACAGGCTCCAATGTTGCTCATCCAGATCTGGTGCCTCTCTTCGTCGTCGCTACCGGCGAGTCACGGAAGTCATTGAGATATGTAGGCTTGGCCAGGTCTGTCACGGCCATGGTTCTGCAATTCCAGATCTGGATGTTGCCAAACGCGTTCGACCATGTTGGGCCAAATCTGGAGATTTGGAGAGCGAAGCCATGGACGAAGGACGCGATGCCAGATCTGGAGGTTGGGGAAAAACTGAAAAAGACGGAGCTCGATGCCTGAACGCGTTCGACCACAAATGGCCAGATCTGGCGATCTGGAGAGCGACGCCAGTGGAGTTGATGGCAGCCATGGACGAAGGACGCAATGCCAGATCTGGAGGTTGGAGAAAAAAAGAAAAAAAGGGAGCCCGAGAGGCTACTGGGGTCGACCCCGAGCAGCGCTGGAAGGTTCCTCCATCATCCATGGCCGCTTGTTTGTCCATGGCTCCGAGATGCCTCATTCACAGATCTGGTCACCGCGAATCATCCATGGCCGCGAGCATTGATGGCAAGCTCCAAATCTTGTCCATGGACAAAGCGGAGGACTCAAGGATGGAGGTTGCGCCGGCTTGAGCGGCGGCGACGATCGTGCTCGGGCGGTGGCTGTCATGGTGGAGGAAATGAGAGAAATGAAGTTTTTAGTTTTTTTTTAATTCCACATCGTCGTACACGTGTCGAGTTATTATTGGCTGAGAGCAAAAAGCGCACCACGTCAGCTGATGACGTGGCGCGAGCAAACCACTGAATATTTTCTCACGGAGACTTGACTGCTTTCCCTGTTGTAGGGCTTGGCGAGCCCGAAGTCTGCGATCTTCGGGCGCAAGTTCCGGTCAAGGAGGATGTTCCCGGGCTTTATGTCGTAGTGGACGATCCTCTGCTCGCATTCCTCGTGTAAGTAGGCAATCCCCTTTGCAGTCCCCTCGGCAATCTCATGCATCTTGTGACCATCGATGGCCATCTTGTCCCCGAACAGGAACCCGTGGAGGGAACCGTTTTCCATGTACTCGTAGACAATTGCCCTTGTGGTCGAGTTCAAGCAAAAGCCATAGAGCCTGACGAGGTTTATGTGGTGAATTCTTCCGATGGAACTCACCTCTGCCATGAACTGCTCCTCGATCCTCTTGTCATGGGCGTTTGTGAGCACTTTGATGGCCACTGGAGTTCCATTCGGCAACTCGCCTTTGAAGACGACTCCATAAGCGCCAGAACTGAGCAAGGTGGCATAATCTCTGGTGTAAGCAGCCAGCTGATCTGAAGAAAACCTGGTGGGCTTCAAGAACCACTCCAGGGTACCATACTTATCAGGCACTTCCCAATTGTGTCCTGGTGAGATAGCTGCTGGTGCAACGGAGATTTCCCTGGCTGGCGAAGAACGAACAACTTGTGGAAATTTTTCCAAGTTATTGGTAGCTATCCTGGTATAGCTTGGGGCATAGCTTGGGATCCCGGTTCCTGCTTTCTTCAAGCAGCCGATGAAGAAGTACACGATGGTGACGATCGCTGCAGTCATCACCGCACCGTAAACTGAAAACATGTTGCAGTGAAAGAATTGTTAAAAGTATGATCATAATACCAAATTGCAAACACCATGCACAGCTTCATTAGTCCGACTTACTAATGAGGGAACCTAAGAACACATCCATCGTCGACATGTCATATTGGGTATCGCTTTGCGGGCTTTGAGGGTACTCATTTGGGCTGAAGCTCATCTCTTCTAGCAGGAACCGAATCAAATCGAAATCTGGGATCAACTTCTTCTCTCGCGAGAATTTGTTATGCTTCTCAGTTATGGTTGTGTTAAGCACGAGAATTCGCAGAAGTCTGTTGCCTCGTATTTAACTTCTGAAGTCACGCGTTTGCGAGGTTCATAAGTTGTTTAAGCTCTGACGCAATTTTGTTAATGGGAGTTCGTCTTCGAGGGGGAGTTTCTCGGAAGAGCAGATTGAAATGGACGTGCTTCAGTCAACGCATGTGTGGACTTTGGACTGGTTCGAAGAGAAGATTATTTTGCATAAGGCATCTAGACGGGTGTGGACACCAGGCAATCGCTGAGTAAAACGTGCATGATTATAAACCAAAGGTCAAAGTGAGACTTGTTCCATATAAATATGTCAAGACGGGTACCAGATTCCCGGAGATTGCCTATAAGAACAAGTGGAAAAAATATAAATTAAAAAAAAGTATATATTGTTGATGTTCCTATTTCTTGAACAATTATTCTCCATCGTCCATCTTGCATGTCGTTTAATATGGTTCCTTGTAACAAATCAATCATTTTGAAACTTGGATTGTAACTTTTGCTCTGATATGTGGACCATTGGTTCCTCAATTGGATGAGAAAATTTTCCAAAAAGTATTAAATCTATTGTACAACTGCCAATTCAATTATAAACCTTTTAATTTACCAATTTAATTTGAAACTTTTTGACGATTTGTTAATATGATTATTCCAACTAACTTTGATTGGAAATTGCTGACGCAATTATAGATCATTATACATGGCACAACAGTGCTAATGTGGACAACTTTTCTTTTTATTTTATTCCTCCTCCTTCTGCCATCACCAAGGCCGGCGATTGGGCAAGGTGAGGGCCAACAAGGGCAAGCTTGCTTAAGGCTAGCAAGGAGAAACCTTGCTTGAGGCTCGATGACAGATGAAGGATAAAGGGAAAAAACAAGAAAGAAGGAAAAGGAAAGGAAAAGAGTAAAACCAAAAAATTTTTAAAAACAATCTAAAAACTTCTAAAAAATTCTAAAAAATATGCAAAAACTATCCACGTCGGCACTAGCCATACCACATAGACAATTAGTATTGATTGTTGATCAAAATTGATCAGAAGAACCACATTAGCTAATCGCTTAGAACTAAATTAGATATATCAATTGATATCCATAAAATAAGTTGAGGATTTTCTTGTAGTTTCTCCTATTTTGATTGGGACTTTTAATGCCATAATTCTTTTTTTTTTTTTGCAGAAATAAAATCTATCTATAATTTTAATTAAGCAAACCCAATAACCACTTTAGCCTAAAAGTTCTCCGAAAGATATTTAATGAAAAATCCATCCATGTGTTTAAAACATCTATGAATAAATATAACCAGGCCCTTTGGGCCCATCATAAGTGGCCAGCCGCACTATTTGAAAAATTGGTTGGCCGAGGCCCAAAACATGAAGCAGCCCGTGCCCAAGCATGCTCCACTCCACTGGTGCTCAACGTTGGCAAAACGGTCTATGCATTTCTATGAACAAATATGTTGATTCGAGTTTGGCAGCGAAACAATCTCCACATGCACAAGTTCATATGCCAATGATGTTAACAGGACATTTATATCAGCGGAAAGCTTCCTCACTTTATAAATAAAGAACAAGATATTTAGTGTAACATGTTATAGTCAGAAAAATCTTTAGATTTTAGAGAAGAAGGCACTTGTCATATATCTAGATGCTTGGATGGGCCAAATAGAAGGAGAACAACCTAAAGAACATGAGTAGATTCATATTCTTGGAGAGACCTACTCTTTACTTAACTTTCATTGTATATTTCCTCTCATCTGATGTTTGATTGGCTAGATTATTGTGCTCATAGAAATCTTGCGAGTTGAACCTTTTGGAAACGGGGTTTGATTCCCATAGAAGTGCAAGATAACGGATTTCCACGAATCGAGCCAAATGGATGGCCAAGGTGAAAAGTCCTGGTATCTCCCTTAACAAAACTCCCAATCAAAATGATTCTCAAGGCATTGGAAAACCCACGACCATATCTACATAATCCATCACACCATATATGAATAACATGATTTTCCCAATCCCATCGAGATCGGATAGTTATGAGTTAGGCCCTGTTTAATTCAGTTTGGGCCCCAAAAACCCCTTAAAAAATTATAAGGCATTTGGTTTAGCATTTTGGGCTTTAATGGCCAAATGTTTGCATTTGAAATGTTGAAAGCTCAAAGCAAATGGGGACCTGCTTTGGGCTTTCAACATTTGGGAAATGCAAGTCAAACCATCTTTGACTTCTTTTTTTATTTTTTGGAAGCTTCATCAATTGAGGTGGAGGCCAGCCACCACCGTTTGGGGGTCACATAATCTCCAGCGGTGCAGCTGGAGGTCTTGACCTCAGACGCAACACCTGGATTGCGTGAAACCCAAGTATTGTGGCCTAAGACCTAGGCGACACGGTTAGAGGCCTAGGTCTCGAGCCACAATGCCTACTACCTCCAGCATGATGCTTGCGTTCGTGCAACCCCCAAACATTGTAGCCTGAGGCCGCGACCTCCAATGGCACTACCTGCGTCACATGAAACCCAAGAGACACCGATCACCAAACAACAACCATAGCCATCAAATATGGCCCCTGGATAGCATTGCCAATGGTTGGCCTAGCAACGGATAACTTAATTTTAATATTTTTTTTAAAATAAATAAATGCCCTTTGTAAATTTGGGTTTACCGAACAATAGTTACGTCAAAGTCATTTCGGAAAACCCTTTTACGTTATAATTTGTTAAACACTATTGCTTTCACCTAATGTCCCTTAAACCAAAAATACTTGGGGAAATGCAAAGCCATTTGTAACATCTTGAATTTTGACCCATTTTGGGATATATGAAATTGTTATTTTATTAATACATAATTAGTTACATTTACTCTGATTTGACCTCTCATGAGTTAATTAACTATTCGGAAATGCAATTAAGGATCGATATGCGTACGACTAGTGAATTCAATCAAGGATAGGCCGCTCGACCATGAAGATCAAATAGGGATGATACCACATTGTTGTAAGCCAATTAGCGAATGGAAACAAATTGATTCGGCAAAAGTATGAAGCTAAATTGCAGGTGATTCCATACGACTTCGATATTTGACTACAAATGAGAAGATATGGAGTTTGATTCCCCATCTCTTCAAAAGGCTGGAGGTGAAGACGTTTAATTTCATATGTAAGTTTCGACTTTGCTTTAATAGTAAATTGAGAGTTACTGTAGAATATACCAAAAGAGAAAAGCCTCAAGACCCTTACTTCAGTGTGAGGGCTTGAAAGCTCATGTTCGAGATGTCTAACGGGCTAACCCAGGCACGACTTAGCCCGACCCACTTGGGGTCGAGCCTGGCACGACCCATTTTTGTGGGTTGTAAAACAGAGAGTGCATTCAGCGGCGCCGCCTTCTCGTCTTAGAAAGAAAACAGCGGGGTGGCCTTACCATCACCGCAGAGGAGGAGTTGGGTATCACCAAGGCGGACGCTGGCGGCACGCCGCTTTGTCCAGTCGTTCTTGTTGTGACTTACTTTGCAATTATTGGCTGTTTCGATCAAGACTCTGTGTTTTGGTGCCTCTTATTTCCTAACTGCATGTCCTCCATCTTACTCTTAAGAGTTTTGGCAGTTCTCTCATACAATCTAAAGATTGCAGGGTCATGGTAAGACTGTAGCTAAGGGTTCTTGGGCTGTTTGCAAGAAGAAAGATGTCAGTATTTCAGAAGTCGTTTTGTATCTGGTCATTAAAGATCTCAAACTCGTGAATACAGCAACGTGCATCCGCTTTTTATTTCGTTTATTTGGCACTCAGCTGCGAGATGAGAAGATTCGCATGAACTCTGTATTTACAAGGAATACGAGAATATGGAGCTCATGAACTTCTGTATTGAGGTGATAAGTCGAGATGAGTGAATCGTGTTTCCAATCTGTTAGCAGCTTCTTTTATTAAGATCTACTCTGCCACAGCGAAAATTGCTTGGTAGAGAAGCAAAGTCCGGACTATGTTTCTGTCTGTTTGATTTGAGCATTACTTCCTGTTAAGATTGTTGTTGGTGGTAGTATCAAGCCTGGTGGGAGGTCGCCCTAGGGCCCTGCCACCTTCATTTCTGTGGGCATAAGATTCAGCGTCGGCAGAAGGGTATGTCCCTCGTCGTTTGTTAGCAACAAATTCGGAATGCGGCGAGGTGGAGCAGACTCATATAACTCATCACTCCCTCCAGAATTGATCTCTCACTCATAAATATAGTGAATTGACAACTCTTGATCGATAGATTTACAAAGTGAGCTTTGATGGTATCACGATGGTTGCAAATCGTTCTTTGAGTAGATATTCTGATTGAATCATTAAATAATGAGCGCAAGCTCACTGTGATATTTCCAATCGACAAACTCTCCCCTTTTCTTGGACAAAAAAGGGTCAAGTCTCTGCATTACAACATCCTCTTTGATCATGTGAGTAGTTTTGATCAAGTTAGATCGAATCCCCAGCCCAGTAGTACTCACCAGGAATACTACTATATTTTCATCCGAACGCATCAGTGGACAGGGGGATCACAGGAGCAATCGCTTGCCTTCTTTCGTATTATGATATCAGCAATACAAAAGGATGCATGATAAAAGACAGGATCTTTAGGTACTACTGCAGCATATTCGTAATCTACCAGAAAAGAAATGAGCATGAAAATTTAGGAATCTTTGTGCCGAGGATATTAATAACATCATCCGTTAGCTAGCTCTAGTTCTGCACTTTGCTTCACAGGCTTAGAGCAGCAACCTCCAGAATATCCGGTCCTCAAAGTAGACGAATCTGAGTCCCATTCGCTTTCATTTCCCGTACTCTGAGAAGGCTTATCCAGATTGGCATTCTCAAATGGATACTCGGGCGTCGGAATTGCCACATCTCCTTCCAACATCTTCACCACGGTGCTCATCGCTGGCCTCACCTCCGGCTTATTATGAATGCAGCACAAAGCCACCGTCAACATCCTCATCGCCTTCTCTCTTTCACTCTCAGGAAACCCGCAGACCATCTCCAACAACTTGCCATTCTGTAACATGTGCCATGTGCGCATCGGTAGCCCTGGCATCGGCTCACTTTGGTTGATGTCGTCATTTATCATCCTTCCCACAATGTCAAACAGGACCATCCCAAAACTGTACACGTCGCACTTGTAGGTCACAGGATATGGCTTTGACATCTCGGGCGCGGCATACCCATGGGTGCCACGGAACCCTGTCATGGTGATCCGACTGATTTCCCTGCTGTAGAGCTTGGCGAGCCCAAAGTCCCCGACCTTAGGGCTCAAGTTCCGGTCCAGGAGGATGTTCCCAGGCTTTATGTCGCAGTGAACAATCCTCTGCTCGCATTCCTCGTGCAAGTAGGCGATTCCCTTCGCAGTCCCCACAGCAATCTCATGCATCTTGCGCCAATCCATCGCCATCTTGTCCCCAAACAGGAATTTGTCGAGGGACCCATTTTCCATATACTCATAGATGAGCGCCCTCGTCGTCGGGTCGAAGCAAAAGCCAAAGAGCCTGACAAGGTTTACATGGTTTGTTCTTCCAATGGAGCTCACCTCTGCCATGAACTGCTCCTCCATCCTCTTGTCGTGGGCATTCTTGAGCACCTTGACGGCCACCAGAGTTCCATTCGGCAACTCGCCTTTGAAGACAACTCCGTAAGTGCCGCAACCGAGCACAGTGGCGTAATCTCCGGTGCAAACAGCCAGCTGCTCGGAAGAAAACCAGGTGGGCTTCATGAATCTCTCCAGCGTTCTGAACTCATCAGGCACCTCCTGATTGTGCCCTGGTGGGATAGCTGGTGGCACAATTGAGATTGCCCTGGATGACGATGAATCTTTTGGCAATTTTTCCAAGTCATTGGTAGCTATCCTGGCATAGCTAGGGATTGCGGTTCCCGCTTTCTTCAAGCAATCGATGAGGAAATACACGATGAGGACGATTGCTGCAGTCCCCACCATTCCGGAAACTGGAAACAGGTTGCAAAGACAGCGTCATTAAAAGTTTGATCATGATACCAAAGTCGTGAAATTACACAGCTTCATATTCCAACTTACTCATGGAGGCAGACACGGCCCAATCCATCCTCGAGTTGATTGAATCTGCGAAATTTTTGAACACAATGAACGGGTCTCCATTTAACTCGTCGAAACTGTGTGGGAAGGAGCTCCCTGAACCAGTGGGATTTTCAAGCAGGCTTTGCAAGACTTGATTGAGCTCCTCGGAATCATACTGGAAGGATCTCATCTCTTCTGAGAGAATCGAATTGAAGCTTATTCTGGGATCCAAGTACTTCTCTCGTGAGAGTCTGCTGATTCAGAGAGTTGTTATGCCTGCAGTTCCGGTTA
>MU090416.1:0-29736 GCA_014858505.1 Corymbia citriodora subsp. variegata | reverse complement strand
AGAAAGACGATGATGACGACGCATGAAATTGACGGCTCCGACGAGGGGAATAGCGGTTTCGGATAACGGATTCGGATTCGGATCCGGTTCCGGAGCCTGTCTTGCTTTCTATTTATCAGGCCTGTTCAAGCCTCTTTGGGCTGGAGAAGCTCGGGCACTAACCGGTAATAATTTGTTTTTGGGAATAATTTTTTTTAGAAATAACTTTTTTATAATTGTATTCCCTAGGATAATTTCTAAGTGAAAGAACGTGTTGGTAACCGCACCAAATATTTATTCTTTGAATAGAAAAAATAATATAAATATATTTGATACGATTCACAAATTTGTTTATAACATAAACTTTCTTTTGATTTTTTAGATTCTTTTTTCCTTTGTTCTTCTTTTGGCAACAGTTGACGTCAGGTGGTCGACGTGACCTACGCTCGACATCCATTTGGTAGTTGGCACGACCAACGGTCAGCTACCGGCAATGGGTGGCAACAATCGATTAAAAAAGGAAGAAGAAAAAAATGACTTATTCAAACAACTTTTTTTATTTTTTATTTCTGTTCTGAATCTATTCCCTTGAGTAATTTTTTATAGGGAGTAAAAATATCAACTAACATTACTAAATGAATTTGTGTTTTTTTTTTTTCGGAGAAAAAATAACAAAAAAAATTGAAATGTTACCAAACTCCCTGACAACTTGAACTAATTTTATAAAGAATTACAAATATCACAAATAATAACAAATTTGTTAGTTAATTTCTTTGACGCTTAATGAAGTCATAAATGAGTTTAGCAAACAGAATCCCCGACATCAAACGATCGTGAAAAAATGATTTTTTTTTTTAGTCCAGCCCAGTGATGTCAAGCTTTGAACTAGCTTTCTAGATGGTACTTACAAGGCCCGTTACTCTAACTGAATCAAAAGTTATGTCTCCTTGAAGTCGAGGTAAAGAGGTGGTCGAAATTAGTTATTGAAATGCCATTTTGTGGATCCGAAAATAGCAATATGTTAATCTGAAGCATTGTTGTGCTCGGAGCGTGGCCGGAGCTGAAGGACTTTGTTGATGGGAGAGGTGCAAGAGGGAGCAAGATCGTTCATATGATGACGCGTGTTTGGGACGTCGCCGAGATCGCCGGCACGATCCCTCGGCCCTATCATCTCGGTAGCTTATCGAGTCCGTTGATGAGGCAGTTAAAGATCGCCTACTTTGGCTTTTTTTTTTTTAGGAGAATGATTGAATCCATGCCACTTTTGTTTTATTAAACCCTTAAACTTTTCCCCTACACCATGGTCGATCCTTCTTCAATTATGAGATTGATGGGACGTAACCCATTATGAAGATGCAATAATTTCACTCTTAAATTCATAAGCAAATATTCAATGGTGTCAAAGTGCCACGTGAAATAACTAATTATCTCTTGGGGTACAAGTTAAAAGATCGACCCTACTATTTTGTGACAATGATAAAACACTCAAATTTGTGGCAAATCCCATCATACATGAAAGAATGGAGCACATAAAAATTGATGACCACTTTACTCAATTAATATCCAATAAGGGATAGTTGAGATAAGAGGTATCGGAACCACGGGGTATACAGATATCTGCCCCTATGTCAAAGACAACATGCAAATCTAATAAGCAAGTTCGGCATTTTGGACATATATAAGCCACCAGCTTGACAATGTTGGAAGATATGTCTGAGATATGGGAGATTCGTCTTAATTACAATTGACACACTTAATCAATCCGGGATTGTAATTGATTGATTGAATCAATTTTTAGATTTAGATTGATATACTCTTTCCTTTCATTAATCATTTTTTGTACTATATATTGAACACTGTACATGGAGAATACAATCAATGAGAAGTGCAAATAATACAATATTCTTCTACGGTTTCCTCTTCTTTGTGTCTCTTCAACTTCAACTTGGGTAAAGTTTTTAACAGAAAAATGCCAGACGCAGTGAAATTTTTTACTACAATTTACTTACGAGATGTTATGACAAGTTTTGTTTGGGTACAAATAAATGAAAACCATATATTGAATCATTGGCTTCTTGAAAATCCAATATAAAATTGCCAAATCATTTAGTAAACATGTTTTAAAGAGATTTCTCAATACACGTGACATTGCTTGTTTTACTAATGCATATTATGACTGCAGTACCCTTTCGGATATTCTTTTAAGCTTGGTTTGATGCGCTTTTATATAACAAAAAAGAAATATTGCTTTCATATTTAAATTTTCTTAGAGTGTCTGAATTTGTTATTCACTGATTTTAAATATTATGAATCGATAAAAGTACCTTTAAGACAATTGTTAACAATAATTTTTATTTATTTATAACATAACACAAAAAATATTACAAATAGTATTTTTCCATTTCAACAAGAATTGTCAAACTAAAATGTCCGAGGATGGAACTCGAAACATACTTTGTTTTGCAGTTTGAATCACACAGATAACAACGTGCAAACCCTTTTTCCAGTTTATGGCATGCAACAAAGCAAACGAACACAGGAAACTTCAGCCAGGAAAATGAACAGACAAACCATGGAGGATCACTATCATCACTGCATCGCGCTTCTCATGATCAAGGGCAAGGCGAAATGAATTGTAGCAACTCATCGTCACACTCAAACTCGATCATGTCGTGCTCGGCCAAGGTGATCCATGCTTCGATCCCATCTCCACACCTCGTACCCATCAGAATCACCACATTTTTCATCGGAACGCTGGTGGTGCACACCCAAGCAGGCCTTCCCCAGCCGAAATCCACCTTGTAGAACAGGAACCTTGCCCAGCTGCTGAACCTATAGAGCTCGATCTCTCCAGCAGATGAAGCCGCCAGTGTCCGGGCCGCCATGCGGCTCTCGCAGGCCTTGACCAATCCCCACTCGCCTTGAAGCGCGCTCAAATATTGGCCATCTATTGCCCTTATTGAATTTCTGAGAATGCCTGCAAATTCCTGCAACTCGACACCCTTGTTTGCTTCCATGAGTGGTGCAACGGTGCACTGCCACAGATTGCCCAAGGCAGTCTCGGGCAATGGTTGTGGCCTCATCCTGCTTCTGATGTTCACCACATGTGGAATTTTTAGCTATTTTACTTTGAATTTTTAATTGGTACACAAGTAATGTGCAAAATTATTCTACCAACAAGGTTGTGATTAAGGCACAACACACATAAAACTTTTAATTTTGCCGATTGCATTTATTTTGTGTAAAAAAAATATTTACATGCGGCATTTTTACTAGAAATCCTTTTTAACCCGTTATGCCTAATTGATAAATGCAGGGAATATTGTGCTTGGGAATGGGCTACTACATTCAAAGTGCACTGACGAAAGAAAGAGGATCTACCTCCTTATAGGGCGTGGGCATCGAAACTAACACTTGAAACTAAATTGTCCCCAACCCAATCTCTGAAAATGTGGAGATTTGACCCCCACCTCTCTCTTTCCATACGAGAAGGGTGGTCATTGAGATAAACCCTAGTGTTTACCCTTCAATCCTTTGAGTATGGTGCTTTATCTTTGCTGAGCATCTCACCTTGAGAAGGTATCTTTTTCTTTTCCTCCTCAAATTTCTGCCCCAATTCATGCTAATCATCAATTTTTACAATTATGATATTATCCTAATTAATTTTGTGAATTCAGGATTATTGATGCAACCATCATCATGGCCGATTTGTACCTTGTCGTTTGTGGAAAAAGCAAGGACAACCAATCGTTCTCATGGCCGGACAAGCAAATAGCACAGTTGACGGAGCTGGCTGATCATGCAAGCAATGGAAGGGATAATCATGAGATAACAATTGTAGAGGAATAGGATCCGGTCTTTTGATTAATTTCGTCCAAAGAAATACAGAAGTGATCGAAAAGAAAATCACAAAGTATGTTGTAGTGCGTGGACTAGGCTCATGGCATCTCCCGGGCCTAATGTTACAAGTATGATGGCTTGATATCATTGGAAGCTAGAATAAATTGAATTACCTTCGGTAATGACCAGGTTTGCCTGTTTGGGTAGGGGTGGTATGATTTTTGTTGCTGGACTTTTATTCTATGGAGAATTTGGAAGGACATCTCTTCATAATAATAATATATATGTGAGATACAAGTGCAACTGTAGAGCTTTCTAAAGATCTTTACCCCAAGATAATAATAGTAACAAATAACTTTGCCTTAGCCACCAGCAAGCAACTAGCGAGTAGCTGGTGTGCAGTTGGCGTGCCATTAGCGTGTAACCAGCATGCCACTGACAAGCCTTGGAGATGATGTGTCGAGGTCGCTTTTGTGTCTGTGATCATGGAAAGAGGGAACGCATGCTAGTGGCACGTCGACCGCACACCAACCGCTCGCCAATAATTTTTTCCTTGGGGCGTTGATGAAGTCTGGAAAATATTTTTCTTACCAAAGGACATATTTTCTTCCCTTTATCAAGATTGCAACTGAATACCGAAAAATGCTCACATTTTCCTGAAAAATGACTTTCTAGAATCTTATTTAAAGAGGGCAATGGTAGAAAAACCTCATTGCGAACTGAGTGATAGTGTGGAGATGTTGCCTTTAAGGATATGTTTCCTGACTTGTTTGCCTTAGCAAGGAATGAGGGTGCTACTTTGGCTGAGTATTGTTCTTCTAACAATGGAGAGGTGGTTTGGTAGATAGATTTCTTACATCAGGCCCAGTATTGATAGTTGGGGACTTTCTCAAATTTCTCACATAAATCTTGTGTCGATTCATTCACAACAAAATGGGTCTTTTCAGTGGAAGGCTTTTGGAAGGTGAAGGTTCCTTTGAAGGTCTCCCTTTTCCTTTCAAAGCCACTTGGGGACTTTTTTGACATTGCACAACCTCCAAACAAACGAAGTCACTTGATTTATGCTCTTTTTGACATTGGACACCTCCAAACAACCTCCAACCGCTTGCCAGTGGTTTTTTTCTTAAGGGTGTTGATGAAATCCAAAAAATAATTTTTCTTACCAAACTGCAAAGAATATTTTTCAGTTTTTTTAAGATTTTAGCCAAACACCAAAAGTGACTTTTTGGAAAACATTTTCTAGAAATATCATGTTTTCCGCAAAATGAATGGAGTTTTAATATGTAGCGATTTTTCTCTTAAAATGCTTGATCATAGTTGGAATGTTCAATCAAGCTTGCTTTGTGATTCTCCAAGTAATTATTTAATTTATTCGATCTTCGCAACCTATACATTTTTATGTGTTAAAAAGGCCAATCACAAGTAACAATAGCACACTAACTTGTATTGGCATGGTTTTTTTCAATTTCCCACGGGCGAAAACACTACAAAAATATCCTATCGAGCTCTCTCTCACGGCTTGGATATGCTTTATGGGGACCATTGAGGGTGCCGTTGTGGATTTAGTCATGGAAAAGCAAACACTACCATTTGGTCCATACATTGGGACACCAAATTACTTGCGGCTGTCCATAGTGTATGAACTAGCCGGTGGCGGCTCGCTAGTGGCACGCTAACTACACTCCAACCACTCACCGGTGGTTTTTTCTTGGGGGTGTTGATGAAGTCCAAAAAATATTATTCTTGCCAAATGGCAGAGAATATTTTCCAGTTTTTTTAAGATTTTAGCCGAACACCAAAAATGACTTTTTGGAAAACATTTTCTAGAAATATCATGTTTTCCGCAAAATAAATGGAGTTTTAATATGTAGCGATTTTTCTCTCAAAGTGCTTAAAGAAGAATAAAGAGAAATTTAAATATACACATTATCTTTTTCAAATCAAGCATTTTCACCATTTGGAACACCTAAGATTAGGCTGCCTTTTATCTACTTCCTAGAAATAGCTCTTCTCTCCATTGGAAGCCGGACAATTACATAGCCTATCGAAGCACATTCCATATCACCCACACACTATCGGATAGCCACAATCCCGATAATCCTTGTGAAGAGATTGGCCACTTGGATCCACCCATATGAGAACTCATTAGGCTCATACAATCTCAAATGCCCATCCAAGCCCAGCTTCATGTATTGTGTAGAAGATGCTTCAAGGACTGACATTAAACTCTCATTCAAGGTAGAATTGAAGAACCAAGACAAGCTTCCACTTACAAACTCAACATATGGCAAATCGATACCTGTATTCGAAGAATTACTAAAAAGTCCCAAATAACCCTGAGGAGGATTAGTCTCCACTAGAGCTAATAAACCATTGCGATTCACCTATATATAAACCAATAGCATAAACATACCGTCAACGGTCTAATTTGTCTTGGAACTTGGCGTCAATCTTTGCCCTAGCCTCAACTTTTGCCCGAGGACGAGGGAGTTGGTTGGGTGATTGAAGGACTGCCAAACAGTCGCACCGTCCTTGTCAAACAACATGAGGTTCCCAAAATCTGTCAAGTTCAAGCCTACAACGAACTTTGCAAAAGTGTTTGTGGACCAAGCAATAGTATCATCAGCATCTTTCAACACCAAATCGCCTTCGGACGTGAGCTCCAATGTCGCGTCGATCTTCATGGGATTGTTTCGATTGGCAGACCACACTACTTGTGGAATACTGTTCTTAGCAATCGAGCCACTACTGTCAAGTTGGATGATGAAAACGGCAAAGTGGTAAGAGTTGCAGTTACCATTAGAGTAGAAGTCGCAGGCATAGGCAAGGTCCAAAAATTCTTTATGTCGGAATAGAATTGTCTGAGTGATCGATTCATTTGCAAATCTGTTGGAGTGGCTAGCTGTTGTGTTATTCGTCCACCGTGTTGAAAGCGTGGCGTTTGGATAATCATAATCTTGAGCTTGAGCGTCAATGGAGTTTGAGAACAGTGATAGCAAAACCAAGGCAAAGGAAAGAAAGAAAGAAGGGAGATTGCAGAGCTGGTCTGTGATGAAACTTTGAGTAGAGACAATATCAAAAAAGGTAGAGAGGAGGAAAGAAGATGCAAACTATAGTGTACGAACTTGCCCGTGGTGGCTTGCTAGTGGCACATCGGCCGCATGTTAGTGGCACGTCGACAGCACGTTACTGGCACGCCGACTACACTCCAATCGCTCACCAGTGGTTTTTTCCTAGGCATGTTGATGAAGTTCAAAAAGTATTGTTCTTACCGCCTCAACTTTTGGAGAACATTCCCCAAATAATTGTTGCATAAACATACTGTCAACGGTCTAATTTGTCTTGGAAACACTTGGCGTCAATCTTTGCCCGGGCCTCAACTTTTGCCCAAGGACGAGGGAGTCGGTTGGGTGATCGAAGGACTGCCAAACAGTCACACCACCTTGTTAAACAACATGAGGTTTCCGAAATCTGTCAAGTTTAAGCCTACAACGGACTTTACAGAAGTGTTTGTCGACTAAGCAACAGTACTATCAGCATCATTCAACACCAAATCGCCTACAGACGTGAGCTCCAATGTCACGCCACTCTTCACGGGATTGTTTCAATTGGCATACCACACTACTTGTGGAATACCGTTCTCAGCAATCAAGCCACTACTGTCAAGTTGGATGACGAAAACTTCAAAGAGCTAAGAGTTGCAGTTACCATTACAGTAGAAGCCGTAGGGTCCAAAAATTCTTTGTGTCGGAATAGAATTGTTTGCGTGATCAATTCATCTGCAAATCGGTTGGAGTGGCTAGCCGTTGCGTTATTCGTCCACCGTGGTTGAAGCATGGCGCTTGGATAATCATAATCTTGAGCTTGAGCGTCAATGGAGTTTGAGAATAGTGATAGCAAAACCAAGGCAAAGAAAAGAAAGAAAGAAGGGAGACTGCAGAGCTGGCCTGTGATGAAACTTTGAGTAGAGATAATATCGAGAATGGTATAGAGGAGGAAAGAAGATGAAAATTACAATGTACAAACTCACCGGTGGCGGCTCGCTAGTGGCACATCGGCTGCATGTTAATGGCACATCGGCCGCATGTTACTAGCACGCCGACTACACTCCAATCGCTCACTGGAGGTTTTTTCCTGGGAATGTTGATGAAGTCCCAAAAATATTTTTATTACCAAACGGCAAAGAATATTTTCCAGTTTTTTTTAAATTTAAGCCGAATACCAAAAATGACTTTTTGGAGAACATTTTCAAGAAATACCATGTTGCAAAATGAATGGAGTTTTAATATGTAACAATTTTTCTCTCAAAGTGCTTAAAGAGGAATAAAGAAAAATTTAAAATATACACATTATCTTTTTCAAATCAAGCATTTTCACCATTTAGAACACCTAAGATTAGGCTACCTTTCATCTACTTGCTAGAAATAGCTCTCCCTCCATTAGAAGCCGGACAATAACATAGCCCATCGAAGCACATTCCAAATGGTCCACATGCTATCGGATAGCCACAGTCCTCGATAATCCTTGTGAAGAGATCGGTCACTTGGATCTACCCATATGAGAACTCATTAGGCTCATACAATCTCAAATGCCCATCCGAGCCTAGCTTCATGTATTGTGTATAATATGCTTAAGGGATAGACATTAAGCTCTCATTCAAGGTAGAATTGAAGAACCAAGACAAGCTTCCACTTACAAACTCAACATATGGCAACTCAATACTTGTATTTGAATAATTACTAAAAAGCCCCAAATAACCCTGAGGAGGATTTTTTTTTTTTGTTTTGGTAAAGGGCCTTGAGGAGGATTGGTCTCCACTAGAGCTAATAAACCATTGCGATTCACCGGTATATAAACCAATAGCGTAAACATACTGTCAACGGTCCAATTTGTCTTGGAAACACTTGGCGTCAATCTTTGCCCCGGCCTCAACTTTTGCCCGAGGACGAGGGAGTCGGTTGGGTGATCAAAGGATTGCCAAATAGTCACACTGTCCTTGTCAAACAACACGAGGTTCCCAAAATCTATCAAGTTCAAGCCAACAACGGACTTTGCAGAAGTGTTTGTGGACCAAGCAACAGTACCATTAGCATCTTTCAACACCAAATTGCCTTCGGACGTGAGCTCCAATGTCACGCCGATCTTCACGGGATTGTTTCGATTGGCAAACCACACTACTTGTGGAATACCGTTCTCAGCAATCAAGCCACTACTGTCAAGTTGGATGATGAAAACTGCAAAGAGGTAAGAGTTGTAGTTACCATTATAGTAGAAGCTGCAGGCATAGGCAAGGTCCAAAAATTCTTTGTATCAGAATAGAATTGTATGCTTGATCATTTCATTTGCAAATTGGTTGGAGTGGCTAGTTGTTGCGTTATTCGTCCACCGTGTTGGAAGCGTGGCATTTGGATAATCATAATCTTGAGCTTGAGCGTCAATGGAGTTTTAGAATAGTGACAGCAAAACCAAGGCAAAGGAAAGAAAGAAAGAAGGGAGACTGTAGAGCTGCCCTGTGATGAAACTTTGAGCAAAGACAATATCGAGAAAGGTAGAGAAGAGGAAAGAATATGCAAACTAAAGTGTACGAACTCGCCGGTGGTAGCTCGCTAATGGCACGTCGGCTGCACGTTACTGGCATGTTGGCTGCACATTAGTGGCACACCAACTGCACGCCAACTGCTCACCGGTGGTTTTTTCATTGGGGTGTTGAGGAAGTCAAAAAATATTTTTTTTACCAAATGGCAGAGAATATTTTCCAGTTTTTTTAAAGATTTTATCCGAAGAACAAAAATGACTTTTTGGAGAACATTTTTCTAGAAATATCATGTTTTCCGCAAATTGAACGGAATTTTAATATGTAGCAATTTTTCTCTCAAAGTGCTTAAAGAGGAATAAAGAAAAATTAAAGATATACACATTATCTTTTTCAAATAAAGTATTTTCACCATTCAGAACACCTAAGATTAGGCTGCCTTTCATCTACTTGCTAGAAATAGCTCGTCCTTCCATTGGAAGTCAGACAATTACATAGCCCATCGGAGCACATTTCATATCGCCCACACGCTACCGGATAGCCACAGTCCCCAATAATCCTTGTGAAGAGATCGACCACTTGGATCCACCCATATGAGAACTCAATAGGCTCATACAATCTCAAATGCCCATCCGAGCCCAGCTGCATGTATTGTGCAGAAGATGCTTCAGGGACTGGCATTAAGCTCTCATTCAACGTAGAATTGAAGAACCAAGAAAATCTTCCACTTTCAAACTCAACATATGGCAACTCGATACTTGTATTCTAATAATTACTAAAAAGCCCCAAATAACCCTGAGGAGGATTGGTCTCCACTAGAGTTAATAAACCTCTGCGATTCACCGATATATAAACCAATAGCGTAATCATACTGTGAATTGTCCAATTTGTCTTGGAAACACTTGGCGTCAATCTTTGCCCCAGCCTCAACTTTTTCCCGAGGACGGAGGAGTCGGTTGGGTGATTGAAGGACTGCCA
Source organism: Corymbia citriodora subsp. variegata (assembly GCA_014858505.1). Lineage (NCBI taxonomy): Eukaryota > Viridiplantae > Streptophyta > Magnoliopsida > Myrtales > Myrtaceae > Corymbia > Corymbia citriodora. Next base: position 19,406 of record MU090416.1, on the reverse strand, counting down.
AACAGTCGCACTGTCCTTGTCAAACAACACGAGGTTCCCAAAATCTGTTAAGTTCAAGCCTACAACGGACTTTTGCATAAGTGTTTGTGGACCTAACAATAGTACCATCAGCATCTTTCGACACAAAATCGCCTTCGGACATGAGCTGCAATGTCGCGCCGATCTTCACGGGATTGTTTCGATTGGCATACCACACTACTTGTGGAATACTGTTCTCAGCAATCAAGCCACTACTATCAATTCTCAACAATCAAGCCACTACTGTCAAGTTTGATGATGAAAATTGCAAAGAGGTAATAGTTGCAGTTACCATTACAATAGAAGCCACAGGCATAGACAAGGTCTAAAATTTCTTTATGTCAGAATAGAATTGTCTTGCATGATCGATTCATCTGCAAATGGATTGGAGTGGCTAGCCGTTGTGTTATTCGTCCACTGTGTTGGAAGCATGGCATTTGGATAATTATAATTTTGAGCTTGAGCATCAATGGAGTTTTAGAATAGTGATAGCAAAACCAAGGCAAAGAAAAGAAAGAAAGAAGGGAGATTGCAGAGTTGGCCTATGATGAAACTTTGAGCAGAGACAATATCGAGAAAGGTAGAGAGGAGAAAGAAGATGAAACTACAGTGTACGAACTCACCGGTGGCGGCTCGCTAGTGGCACGTCGACCACACGTTAGTCGCACGTCGGCTGCACATTAGTGGCACGTCGATTGCACTCCAACCGCTCATCGGTGGTTTTTTCTTGAGGGTGTTGATGATGTCCAAAAAATATTTTTCTTACCAAACGGCAGAGAGTATTTTCTAGTTTTTTAAAGATTTTAGCCGAACACCAAAAATGACTTTTTGGAGAACATTTTCTAGAAATATCATGTTTTCCGCAAGATGAATGGAGTTTTAATATGTAGCGATTTTTATCTCAAAATGCTTAAAGAGGAATAAAGAGAAATTTAAAATATACACATTATCTTTTTCAAATCAAGCATTTTCACCTTTTGGAACACCAAAGATTAGGCTGCCTTTCATCTACTTGTTGGAAATAGCTCGTCCCTTTATTGGAAGCCGGACAATTACATAGCCCATTGAAGCACATTCCATATTGCCCACACGCTATCGGATAGCAAAGTCCCCAATAATCCTTGTGAAGAGATCAGCCACTTGGATCCACCCATATGAGAACTCATTAGGCTCATACAATCTCAAGTGCCCATCCGAGCCTAGCTTCATTTATTGTGCAGAAGATGCTTCAGGGACTGACATTAAGCTCTCATTCAAGGTAGAATTGAAGAACCAAGACAAGCTTCCACTTACAAACTCAACATATGGCAACTCGATACTTGTATTCGAATAATTACTAAAATGCCCCAAATAACCCTAAGGAGGATTGGTCTCCACTAGAGCTAATAAACCATTGTGATTCACCAATATATAAACCGATAGCGTAAACATACTGTCAACTGTCCAATTTTTCTTGGAAACACTTGGCGTCAATCTTTGCCCCGGCCTCATCTTTTGCTCGAGGACGAGGGAGTCGGTTGGGTGATCAAAGGACTACCAAACAATCACACCGTTTTTGTCAAAAAACACAAGGTTCCCAAAATCTGTCAAGTTCAAGCCTATAACGGACTTTTGCGGAAGTGTTTGTGGACCAAGCAACAGTACCATTGGCATCTTTCAACACCAAATCACCTTCAAACATGAGCTCTAATGTCACGCCGATCTTCATGGGATTATTTTGGTTGGCTGACCACACTACTTGTGGAATACCATTCTCAGCAATTAAGCCACTACTGTCAAGTTGGATGATGAAAATTGCAAAGAGGTAAGAGTTGCAGTTACCATTACAGTAGAAGCCGTGGGCATAGGCAAGGTCCAAAAATTCTTTGTGTTGGAATAGAATTGTCTGCGTGATCGATTCATCTACAAATCGGTTGGAGTGGCTAGCTATTGCGTTATTCGTCCACCGTGGTTAAAGCGTGGCGTTTGGATAATCATAATCTTGAGCTTGGGCGTCAATGGAGTTTGAGAATAGTGATAGCAAAACCAAGGCAAAGGAAAGAAAGAAAGAAGGGAAACTACAGAGCTGGCCTGTGATGAAACTTTGAGCAGAGACAATATCGAGAAAGATAGAGAGGAGGAAAGAAGATGCAAACTACAGTGTACGAACTCACTAGTGGCGGCTCGCTAGTGGCACGTCGGCCGCACGTTAGTGGCACATCGGCCGCACGTTAGTGGCATGCCGACTATACTTTAACCGCTCACCGGTGGTTTTTTCCATGGGGTGTTGAGGAAGTCGAAAAAATATTTTTCTTACCAAACGGCAGAGAATATTTTTCAGTTTTTTAAAGATTTTAGTCGAACACCAAAAATGACTTTTTGGAGAACTTTTCCTAGAAATATAATGTTTTCCATAAGATGGATGGAGTTTTAATATGTAGCGATTTTTCTCTCAAAGTACTTAAAGAGGAATAAAGAGAAATTTAAAATATACACATTATCTTTTTCAAATCAAGCATTTTCACCTTTTGGAACACCCAAGATTAGGCTGCCTTTCATCTACTTGCTGGAAATAGCTCGTCCCTCCATTGGAAGCCGAACAATTACATAGCCCATCGAAGCACATTCCATATCGCCCACATGCTATCAGATAGCCACAGTCCCCAATAATCCTTGTGAAGAGATTGGCCACTTGGATCCACCCATATGAGAACTCATTAAGCTCATACAATCTCAAATGCCCATCCGAGCCCAGCTGCATGTATTGTGTAGAAGATGCTTCGGGGACTGACATTAAGCTCTCATTCAACGTAGAATTGAAGAACCAAGACAAGCTTCCACTTACAAACTCAACATATGGCAACTCGATACTTGTATTCTAATAATTACTAAAAAGCCCCAAATAACCCTGAGGAGGATTGGTCTCCACTAGAGCTAATAAACCTCTACAATTCACCAATATATAAACCAATAGCGTAATCATTCTGTGAACTGTCCAATTTGTCTTGGAAACACTTGGCGTCAATCTTTGCCCCAGCCTCAACTTTTGCCCGAGGACGAGGGAGTCGGTTGGGTGATCGAAGGACTACTAAACAGTCACACCATCCTTGTCAAACAACACGAGGTTCCTAAAATCTGTCAAGTTCAAGCCTACAACGGACTTTGCAGAAGTGTTTGTGGACCGAGCAATAGTACCATCAGCATCTTTCAAAACCAAATCGCCTTCAGACGTGAGCTCTAATGTCGCGCCGATCTTCACGGGACTATTTCGATTGGCAAACCACACCACTTGTGGAATACCATTCTCAGCAATCAAGCCACTACTGTCAAGTTGGATGATGAAAACTTGAAAGAGGTAAGAGTTGTAGTTACCATTACCGTAGAAGCCGTAGGCATAGGCAATGTCCAAAAATTCTTTGTGTCGGAATAGAATTGTTTGCGTGATCGATTCATCTGTAAATCGGTTGGAGTGGCTGGCCGTTGTGTTATTCGTCCACCGTGTTGGAAGCGTGGCATTTGGATAATCATAATCTTGAGCTTGAGCATCAATGGAGTTTTAGAATAGTGATAGCAAAACCAAGGCAAAGGATAAAAAGAAAGAAGGGAGATTGTAGAGCAAAATCATGGCCTGTGATGAAACTTTGAGTAGAGACAATATCGAGAAAGGTAGAGAGGAGGAAAGAAAATGCAAACTACAGTGTACGAACTCGCTGGTGGCGGCTCTCTAGTGGCACGTCAGCCGCACATTAGTGGCACGTCGGGCACACGTCAGTGGCACGCCAATTGCACTCCAACTACTCACCGGTGGTTTTTTCCTAGGGGTGTTGATGAAGTCCAAAATATATTTTTCTTACCAAACGGTAGAGAATATTTTTCAGTTTTTTTAAGATTTTAGCTTAACACCAAAAATGACTTTTTGGAAAACATTTTTTAGAAATATCATGTTTCCCGCAAAATGAATGGGGCTTTAATATGTAGCGATTTTTCTCTCAAAGTGCTTAAAGAGAAATTTAAAATATACACATCATCTTTTTCAAATCAAGCATTTTCACCATTTGGAACACCCAAGATTAGGTTGCCTTTCATCTACTTACTGGAAATAGCTCATCCATCCATTGGAAGTCGGACAATTACATAGCCTATAGAAGCACCTTCCATATCGCCCACACGCTACCGGATAGCCACAATCCCCAATAATCCTTGTGAAGAGATCGGCCACTTGGATCCACCCATATGAGAACTCATTAGGCTCATACAATCTCAAATGTTCATCCGAGCCCAGCTTCATGTATTGTGCAAAAGATGCTTCAGGGACTTACATTAAGCTCTCATTCAAGATAAAATTGAAGAATCAAGACAAGGTTCTGCTTACAAACTCAATATATGGCAACTTGATACTTGTATTCAAATAATTACTAAAAAGCCCCAAATAACCATGTGGAGGATTAGTCTCCACTAGAGCTAATAAACCACTGCGATTCATCAATATATGAACCAATGGGGTAAACATACTGTCAACGGTCCAATTTGTCTTGGAAATACTTGGCGTCAATCTTTGCCCTGGCCTCAACTTTTGCCCAAGGACAAGGGAGTCGATTGGGTGATCAAAGGATTGTCAAACAGTCGCACCGTCCTTGTCAAACAACACGAGGTTCCCAAAATCTGTCAAGTTCAAGCTTACACGGACTTTGCAGAAGTGTTTGTGGACCAAGCAACAGTACCATCAGCATCTTTCAACACCAAATTGCCTTCGAATGTGAGCTCCAATGTCGCGCCGATCTTCATGGGATTGTTTCGATTGGCAGACCACACTACTTGTGGAATACCGTTCTCAGCAATCAAGCCACTACTGTCAAGTTGGATGATGAAAATGGCAAAGAGGTAAGAGTTGCAGTTACCATTACAGTAGAAGCCACAGACATAGGCAAGGTCCAAAAATTCTTTGTGTCGAAATAGAATTGTTTGTGTGATCGATTCATTTGCAAATCGGTTGGAGTGGCTAGCTGTTGCGTTATTCATCCACCATGTTGGAAGCATGGCATTTGGATAATCATAATCTTGAGCTTGAGCGTCAATGGAGTTTGAGAATAGTGATAGCCAAACCAAAGCAAAGGAAAGAAAGATAGAAGGGAGACTACAGAGCAAAACCTTGGCCCGTGATGAAACTTTGAGTAGAGAAAATATTGAGAAAGATAAAGAGGAGGAAAGAAGATGCAAATAAAGAGACCGGCGACTTTGGGTCAAGAGGAAAGCAAAACTGGAAAATTGCACAGGAAGTCCTCTTGATAATGTAATCGAATACAGTCAAGCCTTTTCGATGAATAGTATCAGAATTGCCCTAAGCCAGTCAAATCGCGACCAGCATAATCACACGGTGTCTTCCCCTCCCCTCGTCACGGCAAGAAGAGACTCGCAACTCTTTCTTTAATTTTTATTTTTTTTATTTTTTGGGTGGTTTGGGTTGGAAGAGGAGACTTGCAACCCGTCAAACAAGACAAGAAGTGCCTCCTTACCCACATGCACGCAATAACGGTAACAAAGAAAAGAAGAAAGGCCCAAAAGCAACCGGTCCGACCGGTGGTGTTTACTTGTGGAATCGAGAATCAGACCATCTAGACACCGGTTCCACTTTGATGAAATCAGACCGACATTCCTAGGAACTAAACCAAACTGACCAATTTGGTTTGGTCTAGGTGATTCCTAATTCGGACAGTCCATTCTGAACATCCCTAGCTATACTGGTCGCTATGTAAGGCTTCCATAATCGATGCGGCCGAGTATTTTCTGAGCTCATCGTTTACCAGAGTGGCAATCTCTTTTATAGTAGGAGTCAACGCTGTTGCCCCGCGGGGGGGATCTCCAACTGCAGAACATGCACCAATAACGTTGGCCCCGACTCCACCCCTTTTGTTATTGATCACATCATTCAGACAACGATCCTCTCTTATCCGTACATTCTCTCTCGAACATGGACAATTGGCCGGTGCTGAGCCGCCTCAAGAGGGCCGTGAACAAGGCGAGGCTCCTCCTGAAGTTCCGCTGGGGGCACCCCACATTGGTGGTCGTTGCCGCTTCTGGCAAGAATGGGCAGCGGCAACGCCTGGGCTTCAACAACAGGCCCAGCCTGATGGGTTGCCTGGACAGCAGCCGCTCTGGCTCCGATAGTTCGGGCTCTCGTGGGGAGCTCCAGAGGGTGATGACCTGCCTGTCGTCGTGGTTGGAGGTGGACGACATCGACAGGAGAGCAGACGCGTTCATCTCGAACTTCCATCGGCAGCTTCGTTAGGAGAGGTAGATCTCTCTCGAGCTCAGATACCGCAGGGCAAAGAGTCTTGGCTCCATGTCTCCTTGATGGTTTTTGGGCTGTGACATGGCATTGACTCAAGCTTTCAGATGAACAGGTCGGCGATTGTTATCTATATTTTCGAATAAATTAAGAAGACCCCTTTTTTTTCCCGTTTCCAGAATTTTGCTGGTAATAGTTTTGTTTTTTCATTTGGTATTAAATTGCAGAATTTGCTTATTCCTTAGAGAGTATTTCTTTGGAGTAGTAGTTGAATTTTGTGAAAAAATGACACAACAAATGCTTGCATTGATCACTTGAGTGTGTCACAACTATTTTTTTTTTAATCACTTATGTGTCATAACATTTGAAAATATTCACTTGAGTGCCTTTGTTGGATTTTTTTGACAATTCGTTATGTAGCTTTTTTAACAACAATCAACTCTGACATGGAACTTTTCTTTTAAAAAAAATAAAGTCAAAAGGTGAATTCCGAAGTCCTTGGCAAAAACGATTTCGTTTTGGCCCTTGTTGCCTCAAATTGATTTGAAGGTGATATCCTAACCCCATCGGATTGAGCCACAGGTTCTCGGTGGTGGGGTGCAAGCTATTCTTGGAGCTACGGAATTGGAGCTCGTAGAGGCAAATTTTGGAGTCCTCGGCAACATCCTATGGTACTTTGTTTAGGTATAATCATCCATGCTCATCGCATTAGAGGGGTTAACTTAGAAAGCACGAACACTTTTTTGGGAGTTTTCGTGTTGTATCCAACACTCCGACATGCAATAAATTAGTGTTGGAAAATCTAATACATGGTTAACTCTTTCGATACGCTCCAACATGCAAGTCTAGAAAAATTAAGTCTTTTTTTCTCTTGTGACTCTCACTTCAAATTTTATGAATTATTAGAGTGGAATGTAGTTGAATTTATCAAATTGAAATAATGAATGATCTTAACAAATGATGGATTGATATTTTTAGTGTAAATATATTCTATGTTTTTATTTAATTTTTATTTCTTTATAAATTTAAATCAAATTAATTTGATTGAAATAATCATAAAAATGTAATTTATTATGTATATAAAAAAAATATGCAACATGTCCCAATATATTGAAATTCTCTATTTTTTTTTAATAAAAAATAACGTATTGGTATGTTGTGTTGTATCATATCGTGTCGTGTGTCGGTGTTGGTGTTACTTAGGGGCTAACCATTGCAACTTCAAAAAGGGATGGGGAGGTTGGTCATGATTGTGTTATTGGTTATCAGTCAGAGGTTGCAGACATATATCAGAGGCAAATTAATGAAGCTTATTTTGCCCCAATCTTCAATTTGAGGTTAGGGTCGAAGATCACAGCTAATTTAGCCCCGGGTCATTATTATGGGACAAATGAATAGGCCAAACCAGTCATTTGCGCACTATTTTGCCGACTCCATTACGCCAGTTAGCCACGTCGGACTGTTAATTTACATTATTACCGTGCTGGGTTTTTTGGCCATATGATTGCTGATGGCACTCAAATGAACGATTGTTAACTTATGCAATTGATGAAAAATAGTTATGAAACTAAAGTGAACTTTGTATGAAAGTTATGATATATTTGATTTTTTCTTCCCATTGAGTTATATTAGATATGTACTCATGTTCTATGGTCATGATTCGACTTCGTTTACATTACAAACGATATGTATGTGTAATTTTCAGCACTATTATTTCGTAGTCAAGAAATGCTAAGGTCAAAAGCAATTTCTCAATCAGTTTCTTTTGAGTAATTAATTTGACGTAGTTGTTGGATGGGTGTTTCTCTGTAAGAAACTTTTCTTAGTGGACAGCGTTTGTAATTTTAACATCTCGTCACTAATTTCATGTCGCATTTCAATTGCATAGGTACCGACCATAGTCACAATGTAAATTGCTGATGAATTTTAGAAAGGGAGAATCACCCAATCAATCATGAGTTAATATCACGAACAATCCAAAATTAGTACACCTATGATAAATTTATTATAAATTAACTTTTGAATCACAAAAAATTCTAAATTGGTATATCTATGACAAAATTTACCCTAGAATAATTTTTGGATTACAAAAAACCGAAACCGGTATACTCATGTCATATTTACTCTTTGTTTACTTCCATCAATTTTTATCAGGAAATTGCTTAAGTTGGATTGCAAGTCTACATGGAATCCATATTAGTTTGACGTTAATTTATCATATGTGTACTAGTTTGGAGTTTTAATAACCTAAAAATTAGTTTGGGGTAAAGTTATCACAAGTATATCATATTGGAGTTTTTTGTAGTATAAACCCATCAGTTCTAAATTTATTATACAGATGCCAATTCAATATTAAACTCTTCAATTTTGTTAATTTTATCCTAAGCTTTTCATGAAATTCCAATACAATTTTTCTAGCAAATTTTCATCAAAAATCATCAAGCATCCTTTCAATAGGTTTACAACTAATTGACAATTTTCCCATTTTAAATAGCAGTGGAGTGTGGTTAGTTTTAAGTAATGAAGAAAAATACCTAGTTGATCAATATATCTTTAAGAACCAAATATCTCTTACTTCGCCACTTGAGCACTATTTCAAGCTTATAGAATTGCAAAAAAGAAGAAGAAAATCGACAATTTAATCTCTTGAATTGCTTAATCCCAATTGAATTCCTCTACTTATAAACCAGTAACAGAATATTCCTCTACTTATATATATACACATACATACATATACATGCATGTATGTATATATGAGAATAATAATCATACATATGTATGTATAGGCTTAAGCCTTTGCCATGGCTATTCCTTAGCTAAGTTTTTGGGCTCTTTTTATTTTGACTAGTGGACATGTGGCCTTCTACAAATGGGTTGAGATTGGTTCTATTAAATATGACTAGTATTTAGGCCCAAAAACATTGCTAGTGTTTCCCAATATCGGTTCTAATTTGCAATAAACTTCATTGACTAGTACTAGAAATTTATCAGTTAAATGTTGCATTTCCTTAGCTTTTCATCTTGCACTCCACAGTAAGCATTTTTTGGGAAGATATGACATGTCTAAACAATTTGATTAGAGGGCATAGTGCTAATTGGATAGTTTGAATCAAGGGCTTGCTATAAGTTACATAATTTGCTCGAATCCGAGGCAATTGATCGTGAGATGGATATGGCATCCTTAAACTATGGCCAATCTTGTGATGTTTCCCTATCAAAATGTTATTTTTCCTGAAATTTGACTAATTAATGCCAGCCTTCTTGAGAACGACTCCTCAGAAAGAACTAAGCTGGAAATGGGCAAATATGTGAAACGTGTAGTCTTGTATTATTGATCAGACGATTTGCAGCTTAGAAAGGAATATGAGCCAAGCTTATGGGTGACTTGGAGCTAAAAACACTAGCGGCTTAAGCTCAAATCAAACTCACAAGAATGAGAATTTGGCAAAATGAAAAAAAAACAAAAACTTGAATAAATTATGTACAATCTTAATATTTGGCCGAGTGCGGATGCCCTTTTCTCTCAAGACATCCTTTTTATAGTCATGAGCCTTTAGAATCAGACTTATATGTTCTAACACTTTTTCCTATGATCTAGATGAGCTCCCAAGTTTTTTGACATGTCCTTTTGAACATAGGCCACACGCATTTCTATCGACTTATAGTAACGGGTTTGGTATTCATGCCAATCCACTTCTACCACGCGTTTGACTAGAAGGTAACCATTTCGGCACTTTTTGTCAGACTTTTAACCATTTAACATCATGCCTATCGCTTCTGTCATGTGTACGATGGCCGCTTCTATAAAGCGTACGCCGACTGCCTTTGTCATGTGTCTAGCCGTGATCCCTACATTCCAAGATTCTAGGGCTATGGCTTAGCTACCTCTACTTCTCTTTTCCTATGTTGGCATCGTCACAAATGACTCATATTGATCTTGTACATGCCAAACCTCCTATTAGCCAAACCTACGCAAATCACAACTTGTTGGCATAATTTCAATAATATTGCAAACTTATAAATTCGATATATTCCTTGATATGGTCGATGCATCACAAAGCTCATGTCTCCCTCAAAATTCTAATACCTATTTAGGCCAATTTTAGGTGTCAACTAGGATATTTCAGAAAACTTCAAATTGAAAATTTCCCAACATATAAAGAATCGTATATATAAAAAAAGTCAAGATTAGGTCAAGTTAATTAATGGTTAGTAAAGATCCTTACCAAAAAAAAAAATTAATGGTTAGTAAAGATAAATATGTCGGGCTTTATGGACAAACTTCAAAATCCCAAAAAAGCTCTGAGAGCGAGAATGAAGAAAATCGAGCTAAGGGTTATTCAGTTGTGCGAAATGATAGACAATTGTAATTTATTTGCATTGATTTGATGGTCTGAATTTATATTATATACTCATTTGTCATCTCAAATGTGAATATAATTAAAAATAGAGAAATGAAAGGGTGATAGTTTTTAATCTATTGTAAAAATAATAGTTTATTCTAGATTACAAAAAATCAAATAACAAATAATTAAAAATAGTTGTGTGGTCAACTCTTTCAAGAACATGTGATTTACAACAAGCTGTTATTCTCATAATAGTTTAAAGATTATTATGCTAGCAATGTCCTTAAAAATATTATGATGTCTAAAAACATTTTCAGAACATTTTCAGAAAAATTGGACACTCATGTGTCACGTAGGAGAGGTTCCCTCGTCAATGGGGCCTTCGTAATTGAGGAAAAAACGACCAAAACGCCCCTCGAAGGATCCAAGCACTTCCGGAATATTCTTAGGAGCAGGATTTTCTTGAGTCTTCTAGAATATTCCAGAATATCCCTAGAATATTCCCATAATATTCTTAGAATATTCCTAGGGGCAGAAGATACGGTAATTAAGGCAATTGAGGAGATACGATCTGGTTCGCCGGATCGAAACTAAATCAATGGTTGTAATCTGAGGGCCTCAAGTATAAAAAGGGGTGCCCTCCCCCTCATTTGTATCATCCAACAATTTAGCAATATAAGCTCATTTCTTTTGTTCAAAGCTTCTCTCTAGTTTTTCTCTCTACGATCCAGGTGAGTGAGTGATCAGACGATCCGAAAAAGGCTTGGCTTAGGCCCCAACGATCCTGAGCGATCCGAAATAGCCTAAGTCGCCACGGTCGCGATCCCAAATGATCGGCCCGTGACACATGGGCTTTTTCTAAATGAAGCGTAAATCGAGTAAGCTCAATATCAAAAAAACAAGTTTTAGATGTACAAAATTTCACGGGAAAATCAAGATATGGAAACAATGATTACAAGTAGATAAAGCCAAAGTAGGATTGAAATTAGGTATTTTAAATTAAAATTTTGTACCTGAACAGTAGGTTGCATATCCTTAGACTACATAGTACTAGCCTACAAGTAGGTGCGGGAAAAAAATACTCGCTCAATATTAAATCTATTGTATAAATATCAATTTAATTTTAAATTTAATCAATTTTGTCAATTCAATCTTAAACATTTATGCCAAATTCAAATATAGTTTTTCTTATAAATTTTCATAGGAAATCACTAATGTGGCGCAAAAAATAATAATAAAATATGCCGGGTAGATTTTCTAAGCAAGGAAGGCTAAGGGAATTAATGAAAGGACGGTGTAAAGTATTAAGACTTAAATGCACGAAAAGAAAAATAATGAATTCAAATGCATTAGCATGACAATTTTAGGACTATACATGACATGAAATACTATTTAAAAACATGACATACCCTATTATTTTCAAACATAAAAGACACGACTAAAACCCTGAGCATGTTACTTTCGCAGTAAATCAATCACTCTTTAAAACCAAACTCTACAAATTAATTACTAATTAGGTCATATCACTTTTCTAATAAATCCACGATGTATAGCCACTCCACCATTATATATTGCCTCTAATAGTATTATTGAGGTTGTTGCAAGCTAAGCGGCTATCGTGAGTCATCCATTGCTTATAAATGTGTATTTCTATAATTCTAAAGATTTAAAGGAACAGCTAATTCTGACAATCTCGCCGACATTCACACATACCATCTTTGTCGGCCTCTTCTTGTGATTTTCATGATGCGATGCTGTCCAATCCCACCTAATTTCCACCATTTTCCCTATTTTTTTAGTTGCAATATGGAACTGTTGACACGTTCAAGATCTCAAGTAATCCCCAGACAATTTCATGGTCGTTGTCGTCGTCTAATAAGCGTAGACTAAGACCTTGTCATGCTCAATAGTGGCTTCTAACCCTATATTGGTTGGTACTTAGCATAATATAATTAGAGATATTGAAATGACAGCACAAATTATAAGTCTTCAGTTAGGAGAAAAGGCAGACATTCTTTTATTCTTGTTCTTTACGATTAGTCGAAGGAAAATGGGTGTTGATGCACCATTGACCTTTTCTTCTGTTGGCCAGTTTGCTATCTCCATTAAGCTTAAAGCGTGGGAAATTATTGATGTAACTATAAGCAAATGCAGTCTAACCAATGATAAATTCTTTTTAAACTTAGAAAATGTCTAAGAAGAGGTTAGAGTGGCCGTGGCATTGAAGAAGTCAAGAATTTATCTTTCCTTTCATAGAAATTAGGTTACAACTGTCGAATGATCTAAAATAGTAAACTATTTAATTCATATATAATAAATATTAGCAAAAGAGAAATGCGTGGTGACAAAAGGAAAAAGTATTTGAATTGCTGTGGACCATGGAGAGAGATAGAACCTTTAAAAGATGCAAATTAGGTTAGGAAAAGAAGTGGTTGAGAGAGATTTAAATTCCATTTTGAAAGTAAGATGCTGATGGTATTAGTTAACAACCAAATTGATTGACAGACCAAAAAAAAAAAAAACTAAATTGACTATTCTATTCAATAACATAATTAAGTGTAAAATTTTTTAAAAAAAGTTCAACACTTAATGAGTTGAAATTATTTGATAACCGTAATCAACAATGACTTAAAAAATTCAGTTAAGTCAAACAATAAGTTAATGGTGGTAAGTGAGGAAGGGGTTACTTAATTTTTTATTATTTTTGGGTTAGAATGGTTACTTAATTTTTTAGGTAGAAAAAGCAATTGATAGGAATTAGAATCTTACTAATTGAATTGCTAAAACATACCAATAATGGATGCAATTTCTTTCATGCCAAAATTTATATATGCACTAACTTTAGTACCAAAAGTTTCTTTCATATTATTCAAGTGCAAAATCTTTTGAAAAATGATCTTTTCAATGCTAACTCCGATTTGTTTGACTGAAAATCCATGTGATCTTTTTCTTTTTTATTAATCTCTTAAGCTGATGTAGCTTGCCAAAGGGTCTAATTAGCATCTAAACCATAAACAATTTCATTTACCAACTTTCCCCCATATAAGAACCCTAAATCCCTAAATTGAAAGAGAATTCCAAATTTGAAACCTTTAATTAGCCATTTAATTGAAATTCACACCCTAATTCGATTTGTCCCCAAATTTAATAGATCAATCTTGCAAATGGAGGGTAGAAGCTTTTGTAAGGGCCCATGTTCATTTTAATGATTCCTCCTCTAGCACTAACAATCCTAATTTTTCCCTCCCAAGCCCTAATTTTTTTTTTTTCCTCCAATTGAGTGTCTCATTGAGGATGACTAACTTGACCGACTAAGAGTGATGGCGAGCAATCTTGACAAGGAGAGCATGGTGGACGAAGAGACGAACATGATTAAAGCCCTAACTTTCATTTCATCATGTGTAGTTTCGTCGTTTGGGCATTTGGGCAAGATTGGTATGGCGTCATTTTTGGGCAATGGCATTGGTGCAGTGTCATTTAGTCCTACCCAATCACGTTGGATTGAGCGGCGTTGTTTTGCCATTCATCATGGATTGGAATTTTCAAGAAAAAATCCAACTCAGCTTATTTTTTCAATTATAATTATAAAAGCCACATTATTATTTTGACCGGATTAACTCGCCGTTAACATTTAAGTAATCTTTTTTTCTTCGATTTGACATTTAAGTGAGTTGATGGAAACTTTTGATATAATAGTAAGTACGTACTGCCTTTGACACTTCTAAAATACTTCTCCCAATTTCATGCATGACAAGAAATCCATGATATTCAGTTGTTACTAAACAAGTTGTAAGTTCTTTTTAGCACATAAAATTATCAACACCCAAAATTCAATATATAAATTTTCTAACACTTATTATTCAGCTTTATTAAACAAGCCCGAGATTTGTCTATTTTGTTGTCATATATTAGAAGCGTCATTACACCGTCCTCCGATGTTGGAATCTGAATTCCACCATCCGAAACTATATTTGCAAACTATAATTGCCAAAAAATTACACAAAACACATATAGCTTAGCCTCTATTTGTTTCATGAAAATTAAATATTTTGAAAAATATTTTCGTAAAAATAATCGCTTATATCATTTGAGCTAATTAACCAATAGAAATATATTAATTATCGACAATAATATATGTTTAATAATTTGCACGAATGATGCAATTATTTATTTATTTATTCACTTTTGTAAGCGATACAAGCAATCATTTTCAATGAAATATTTTTCAAATAATTTATTTTCTGCCAAACAAATGCATTTATACACAGAAAATTTTCTCTTTTTCAGGATAGAGATTTTTTTATTTGAGAGAACCATGTTGGGACAATAATTTCCAATTCATTAGTTTTTGCATTTTAGCAAAGCTTGGGAAGCTCTCAGTCTTCTACTCAATCTTTTGTGCGACTATATGTATATCGAGTTTAAATCTATATGATAACTCTTTAAAATTATAGATTACACATACTATCTATCTATCATACGGAAATTATTATTTCTTTTAAATCGAAGCAGTGAGTTTAAGCGTATCTTTGTGACCGACAAAAATATTAGAAGTTCTCAATTAGGAGAAAAGGCAGACATTCTTTTAATTTATGTTCTTTTTTCGCAAAGCCAAAGGAAATGTGTATTGATGCACCTCTGACCTTTTCTTCTGTAGGCCAGTGTGCTATCTCCATTAAGCTTAAAGCCTGCGAATTCAATAATGTATTGGAAAATGATGGATTGATGTAACTATAAGCAGATTCAATCTAACCAATGATGAATTCTCTTGAACTTGGGAAATGTCTAACGAGTTGGGGGTGGCCACGGCATTGAAAAAGTCAAAAATTTATCTTTCCTTTTATAGAAATTGTGCTACAATTGTCGAATGATCTAAAATAGTAAACTAATTAATTCATATTTAACATATGTTAGCAAAAGAGAATGCGTGGTGACAAAAGGAAAAAAATATTTAAATTGGTGTGGACCATGGAGAGAGAGAGAGAGAGAGAGAGAGAGAGAGAGAGAGAGAGAGAGAGAGAGAGTTAGTTTAAAGATGTAAATTAGGTTAGGAAAAGAAGTGGTTGATGAGATATTTAAATTCCATTTTGAAAGTAAACAACTAACTTGACTATTCTATTCAATAACATGATTAGGTGCTAAAAATTGAACAAAATTCAGCACTTAATGAGTTGAGTTTATTTGATAACCGTAATCAACAATGACTTAAGAATTCGATTATGTCAAACAATAACTTAATGGCGGTAAGGGAGGAAAGGATTCCTTAATTCATTAACTAGAAAAAGTATTTGATAGCAATTAGGATCTTACTAATTATATTGCTAAAACCAATCAATAGTGGACATAATTCCATGGATGGCAAGAAATCCACGATATTCCATCATCAATTTTCGGTTATTATTAAACAACTAGTAAGTTCTATTTTTAGCACTTAAAATTATTAACACCTAAAATTCAGTATTTAAATTTTCAATACTTATTTTTCAGCTATATCAAACAAGCCCGACATTTTGTCCATTTTGTTGTCATATATTAAAAGCGTCATTACACCGTCCTCGAATATTGGAATCTTAACTCCACCATGGGACACTATATTATATATGGAAACTATGATATAATTACCAAAAAGTTAAAAGGCAAAACACGTATGGCTCCATTTATTTCATGAAAATGAATGTTTAAAATTATTTTTATAAAAATAAGAGAAAATTTCAAATAAATGTTCGAATCATTTTTTCAAATAAGGACTTGAAGTGAATTTTATTTTAAATAAAAGCTTAAAGTGACTATATCAGTCTCAAAAAATGACTTGAAGTGATATGATTGTTTTAAATAAAGGCTTAGCCTTACCGGCCAACAAAAAATCCTTGCCGATTAGAGGTTTTTGTCCAAACACAATTCAATTTTAATTTGGATCAAAAATTAACAAATAAAAATTTTTAAAAAGGAAAAACACAGCCCTCTCACTTATGGCTGCTGCCCCATCACGAGGGCTAGTCTCCCAAATTTGGGCGGGGGTAGCCGGCCCTCGCCCGACGCCTTGAGAACTGCCGTCCAGTTCTGGTGCACATGGTTATGTGCCTCTCTTAATCTTTGAATTGCCTGCTTTGCTGTTCGGGACCAATGACAGGGTCTGCTGATGCAGATTTGTGTAGATTAGAGACTTTGATTGACGCTGCAAGCTGATGCTCATTGTTTTGTGGAGATTAGTAACCGGTTTCCGGTCCCAAGGTCATCCGGTTAGAACATTTTGCTGCCCTAGCGTTTCCAACGTCTCCTTCCAAAATCCCCATCCCCTAGTCATGTCGCGAAACCGCCGACTAAATCCCATCATGTACGATCTGACGAACGCAGAGCTCAGTCAAACTTCGCCGCGAAAGGACATCGTCGACGCCCTCGCATAAGTAGCTAACCGAGTACCTGAAAAAATTTAACGCGCGGGACGAGTAAAATCATAAAGAATTTAGAGAGATGATCGATGAAGCTCGCCACCTTTTGCTTAGGTCACGGTTTACCATTTCAAATAGTCTCATGGGTTGGTGGCGATTGGTCAAAGTCGTGGGGTTGGTGGCCATTAGGAAAATGGGGCATCGCTTGTGCTCTCATTTCATCCAATCACCAAACTTGGGCAGACCTATCCCACTACAAATAGCTCCAAAATTAAAGAGAAAAAAAAATTCAAATTAAAAATCAAAAGATAAGCTTTTTAGCCTAGGAAAACTAGGTCTTAAGCCACATCACCGAAAGCGTCGCACAAGCAAAGCGAACAAAAAGCACATCATCATACAGTGAATTTGGACCTAAACAAGTCTTTAAAAATTCAGATCTTGAAATCATTTAGATATAAAACAAGAAGTGGGTATTGCCACGTACATAACAAGAATAATACACTGTATCGATTAGGATATAAGGCGTGTAGACACTAGTATATTAAAATAAAGAATGCATCCGTCAGAAAAATTCAAAATTCGATGATTTTGTAAAACTAGGTCTAATGCTATGTTATTGAAAGTGTCATCTGGATTCTTATTTGGATTTCGGAATCACTTGAATAGAAAACAAGACAAGAGTATTACCGGGTACTACATAAGAAAATATATTGTATCAATTGGGGAATAGGGCATGTAGGCATCGACACTTTAAATCAAGGAACACATTTATAGAGCTCGTTGTTGGGAAAATTCAAAATTAAAAGAAAATTTATTTTTGTTTTTTAGCCAAGTAAAACTAAGTCTTATGCTACGTCACCGAAAGCGTCACCCAAGCCAAAACCAAACAAAGGAGCACGTTATCGCATGGCGGGTGTAGTAGGTGGATGCCGAATGGTGTTCCCCTTCCGCCATGGCCCACATCGTCCGTCTCGGTCATTTGGTAGGTGAGGTCCGACGTGGCGCGATGCGGTTGGCCCGCGTCTGAATTTTGCCCTTTTGTCTGAGGCCGAGTTCGTTTATTCTAAGCAGAATCGCCACATGGCATAATCCATATTAGATCTCACCGCTAAGTTGGGAAAGAGAAAACGTCGACGAGATAAGATTTGGATTGAATGGATATAAATGCGTATGGATGTAAATATGCGCACTATAGTTCGTAGTTCATGAGAAGAATGGTTCGCATGAGAAACATAAGTCAAGTGGGTCCAACTGGCCCGACTCCTTCTTTGTATGGCAATTAACGAGTCTCGACAGATAATTACCTGTTGAAAGTGAATATATAGAAAATGATTGAACTTTATGATTTTTCGGGAAATGAAATTATAAAATTGTTGGGTTTGAACAATGTAGATATTTCAATACTTCTTCTTACCTATAAGTCATATCGGAGATAACACATGAAATTTGATCAATAGTGGTGGATGCATATGTGAAAAAGGAATAGGATTCGGCTTGAGCTCGAGAGAGTAGGGCAGGCTGACGTGGGATGACGTTGAATTGGGGGCGGGTGGGGACCCCACTTTGGTAGGTGAAATCCTACGTGGCACAGCATTGCTGGCCAAGGTCAAAACGTGACATGCACTAAATAAATCCATATGAAAGAGAAATTTTAAAAAGAAAGGAAAAAAAAAAAGAAAAAAAAAAGGATGGACTTTTGTTTTTGTTTATGCCACCAAATGTCCCTCACCAACCTCCGATGGCCCCGTCCATCACCGGCGTGGTAGGTGATGCTGCCCCGAGACCCACCCCAACATCCTCTCCCCTCCAATCACAGCGCGCCACGTGCGCACCGCGTCAACCAGAGACGCTCCCGAGATTCAGCGGGGCGACACGTGGCGGGTCCTGATGGGCCAACCCCCAGGCGCGCCCGGGGGCAGCAGACCGCAGTGGATCTTCTCCGTGCTTTGTCCCCAGGCTTGGGCGATCGCGAAAGGACGGGAATGCCCCCATCGAACTCCCACCAGCTCCTCCTACCCGGGACCGACTCGGCGTGTGTATATTACCCGCAACCCAAACTCAAACCAAACCTCAGGGAAGGGACAGAGGCGCCACCACCACCAACCTCTCACCTTCTCATCTCCTCCTCATCATCAGCCTCCCTCTTTCTCTCTCTAATCTCTCTCTCTCTCTCTCTCTCTCCGACCCGCCGCCGCGACAATGGAGGCCGCCAAGCCGTCGGAGCAGCCCCAGGAGTTCATCTACCGGTCGAAGCTCCCCGACATCTACATCCCCGACCACCTCAACCTCCACGACTACTGCTTCGAGCACATCTCCGAGTTCGCCGACCGCCCCTGCGTCATCGACGGGGCCACCGGCCGGACCTACACCTACGCCGAGGTCGAGCTC